>VYZU01021463.1:0-32650 GCA_013401355.1 Ceyx cyanopectus | reverse complement strand
GGGGAAACATACTGCAGATTCTTTCCAACATTATTCTTCCTTTTGATTTACAGTAAGATACTCATCTGGTTGATGAGACTCAACTAGAGCAAGACCCTGCCCACCCTAATCAGGAGTGAAGTTTTAGTGTCTATCTACTGTAAGATCACTACAAAATTTTACAGTTGTATGAAAAATATACTTAAGGGTAAAGAGGTTAACAAGTTAATATTAATTCGGAAGAAGAATATGAATGCCCTTTTACATCAGAGAATGATAGCTGTGCTCAGGAACGTCTGAGAGCAAGAGAAGAGACCAAGGAAGAATTCAAACAGGGCAAACAGTGGTACTGTGGTTACACCCAGGGACCATTTCATGCCATAAATGGGGTTATAAACAAACCAGGAAACAGCAAACACAGGTCTCGTGCTAATGTGCAGGAGGTGCCTCACTTGACATTTGCTATATACACCATCAAGAGCAAACTGGTCCCTAACGTGAGCACACAGGTTGCTCACTTCTACACAGAACAAATCTAGGACAGAAAAAAGCAATCCAATGTATCATTTTTGTTAATTTTATGTTTCAGCTGCCTTTCTGATCTTTAAAGCTAGGGAAGCTAGGGAAATTCCTCTCTTGCTCTGCAGTGTGTGAACTTTCTCACACGTAGGAAAACTAAAAACTCCGTCTCCTGCCTGTGTCATGTTAACCTGAAGATAAAAGGGGTTGGGTATATGACCTACAACTCAGAATCACAGTAGCAAGTTTAAGCAAGATTATCTAATAAACAGAGTCAGCAAAGGACTGAATATGCTAATAATATCTTGTGGAAAGTACATATTTATCATGTCTAATGATGTCATCATTTTCAGTCATATTGTGAAACAGTTTTAAACATATACAAAAGCAAACAAAACCACTGCAGTTATTTTTTCAGACGGTGCTGACACACAGCTGCTACTCATGATGCCTGCATACTCACATGACTGACAAAACCATTAATATTTACAAGGTCTCTTTCATCATCATTTTGCTCACATGGAGTAATAAAGGCCATTTTCCTTCATCCTGAAAGGATATTCATATTCTTATGTGTTACCATCTGATTAATAATTACCATTTTTATAGAAGCATTTTTATTTTCTTCCCCTGCTGCTCCAAAATCCCCTTTTTGGTTTATTTGCTGTATTTGTGCATTGAGCAATGAGAGTTTTATTGGTACTGTGCTTCTTCTCTTACAGTGTTGCTCAAGGAAGAGTGTTCCTTGGAAGAAATGGACCCTCTCTTGCAACCAGAGCTGGTTCTGGCTCAGGGTCAGACAGACCATCACAAGTTCCATCCTGGGCAGCCTTCATGGCTGAAGAAATTCCATAGCACAGCTCTTGTGGGAGAAATCTGTGCACCTCTTTCTGTTTATATCTGTTAATACTCTGAATAATAGCACAGGCATCAGAGAGGCCTTGATTCGATTCTGTAAGGACAGGAGGTAAATATTGACAGAAAAGAATAACAGTTCCATGTCAGGAACAGGGGATTTCCAAAACTGAGCCTGAAAGTGTGGGTGGAGGACAGCCAAGCACAGGAGGTGTGGAAGCCAGGAAAAGGTCAAAGAGCATAGCCTGGTGAAGCTGATCTTAAACAACTATTTGACATGCTGTGATTTTAATACCCATTGCTTCTGGATGAGAGGAACTGCTGCCAGCATGGCACTGTGGGACCAAAGCAGACAAGAAGCATACTCTGGTGGTGACAAGGATCATCATTACAAGTAGATTTTCTGCCCTGGAGAGCGACAGTAGCATTTGCAGTCCTACCCTCTTGATGATTCTGCTAAGGGAGAAAAAACCCAATCTCTGTCTGACTTTAATAAATCACCTCTGCAGACACAGCCAGGAGGCTTTATCATATAAGTGCTGTTCCTAGGTAGTCTGGTAGGATCTCACTTCAGGGGCATCTAATGCTAAATGAAACCTCATTTTAACCAGGCTCTACCTTCCAGCTGACAACACTCCAGAGGTCTGAGTATTACCTTGTTACAGTGTGCAGGGTGCCAGCAATTGGAAACAAAACCTGCAGGAGAAAACCGGCCTCGGGTTTGCACCTCTGTACCTTGAGAAAAGGATGAGAACTGCTGCAAGAGCAGCACTGCTCCAGCACAGCCAGTCTGCTGAACTCACCTCATCTGCTTCAGTTAGAATTGCTGAGCAAGTGTACAACAAAAATCTGATCCATTTATTTGTTTACTTATATATAGAATACCAGTGAGCAAGTCAGATGAGAATTCTGGATGCCACTCAGGTGCTTACCAGGTTGTAGAAGTTTGATTTAAGGAGTATATTCCTATTTTCCTAAACTTTCAAAATAAAATTTTGTTAATAACAGAACAGATATCTCAGGAATTTCTCCAAGCCCCTGCATGCTTAACAGATAGTGTGAAAGTTTTAATTAAAGCTTTGACAAAGAAGTGTATCAGAACTACTGTATCATTATCCTTTCATGACATGCTTCAGCAAGCTGATGCAGATTGTTAGGTTGATGAGATATATCAATATTTTAAGACACCATGTGTCAGGCCAAACACATTAAAGGCTGAAGTTAAATTTTAACAGAGGTCATGAGTCACTCAAGCTTATTCAGCCATCCAGAATTAATATGAAAAGTATGAGTAACAAGAGGCTTCTTTGGTTTGTTTTGTTTTTATACAAGCAGAAGGATGAGGCACCTAAACAAAAGTTGATAGCTCACCTCTGTCTAGACCAATGCACAACTGCTTATAAACACAAGCTTAATCATACCTAGACATGCAAGCTCAGCTGGACAAAGAGGTGATGTTTTCTAGTACTTATCATCAGACAAATAGTATCCCTTTATTTCAGTAGCATGGAGATATTTTGTTCTCAGAAAAAAAGCTCTTTTTTTTTCCTCCTTATTCTAGGATGTGCATTGATGAAGTATCTGATGATGACATTCACTGCAAACTATTATCAAAAGTACTTGCTGCAGTAACATTACTTGTTCAGTTTCTGCACATTTTGGTAAGCCGGTGGTACCTCAGAACGTGCATCTGTCACTGGGGACAGCACAGAAGGGCTCATTGAGCTCTACAGCTCAGCCAGAAGGAAGAAGACCATTATTTTGGCATCCTGAATAGCAGTGGCTCTAGAGTGAAAGATCATTGTTCAAAAATGGCACAATCATCAGAGATGGTGGCACAGCAAAAGATGCGCTGAGAGCATTGCAACCAGAGACGCAAGTAACAGGTCTATTCATAGCAGTGCTTTTCCCCAGGGGATGGTGTCTTGCGAGTGACTTCATTAACTGCTGACAGCAGACAGACTGCACTGCGCTGGGAGTGAAAGGGAAACACTCATCAGATGGCCCCAGACACAACTGAGGAAACACACAGAAGAGATAACTGGCAAGTGTGGTGCTTTCCTCGCTGCTCAAAGGAGGTTAGTCACATCCCTAATGGAATGCTCTATTCCTTTTCTGTCGGTGGGGTGATCTTCATGCGTGCAGACTCGCTGTTTGCACAGAGGGTGCTGCTGTCAATCCAGTGTGCTCTTGGAAACTCCCAGGCTGGGGAAGGTGGGGTCTAAATTCCAGATCAATTGCTAAATGTAAGGAAAACCCCCCAAATATCTTGGCATGTGTTACTTTTAATTCTTAGGAGAAGACACCTACAAAACGTTCTTACTTGTCATTCAACACCGTGCTGTGTTTGAACTCCTGCATTGCATGCCATGACACTGCCTCACTTCGTGGCCAGCAAGACATGTGCACCCTTTGGTGTCTCCAGTGAATTACTCACAGAGATGGGATTGCACAGCCCAAAGAACCTATATCCTTAGACACAGGGATCCCTACTCCCTTCTCAAGATCAAAACCATCCATCCCTACCAAAACTACTTGAGGGTGTTTGCCTCTTTGCTCTTCACACTCAAAAGGTCATACTAACAACTAAACAGCTGATAGCTGAAACACAAGGTTTTCCACATGCAATCACTTCCTACTGTGCTCCAAAAATATACAGAAAACCACATCGCCTTACCTGCCATTGCGTAGTACCCTTGAACATTTTTCAGGTGTAGAGCAGACTCTCGGCCCTTGTAGCTGTCCTTGTACCGCAGCTCAGCTTCCCGCTGAATCACAGGCAGCTTCTCTTTCTCCACATGGCAGCTGTCTTGCTCCTTGCCAGCCCTGAAGCCAAGACTCCTTTTTTAAAAGTACATGACTGTCCCCCTCCTTCTAACTTCCATTTTCTCTGTGAACTCCCCAGGCTCACTGCGAGTCTGTGTTTCAATCAGTAATACCCTGATTAGTGGCTTACTTTAGCAGGTCTTCTACTCTCCAAACCCTATCTCCTCTGGAAAGTTTAAAGAACATGGGCCTAAAATGCCATTAGTTGAAAGCCCTTCCCAGAGGAAACACAGATAGTCCTTCATAACCAAGCAGGCTATTTATAAGAATGGTGACAATGTGTCTAACTCCACAGCACAATGAGCATGAGGCAGTCCACACGAGACATGATGATAGAAGCTTTTCATAAAATCAAAATTGGAATTCATGTGCTGTATGTATGTCAATAAGTGATTTAAGCAACGCCTTTCTTTTCCCATTCCAGAGGGAAGATGTAAAAGCCCTCAGCACAGGCACATATAGCACAATGTCACTGGAATAATGAATCCATTATTTTGAAGAGTAATGTTGAAGATATTATGTTTTATAATAAAGTTTTATATTCATTATAATCCTAATCCACTCCTTTTCTGCAATACAGTGCTTCCACCTCTCATACACTTGCTGCCAAGGTCATACACACTTTCTAAAGGTACTTCTTCCCCATAAACTGCTTTACAGGTTCATTTTCAGAGACATAAAACTAGGTTCTTAGATCTGAGTAGCAGAATACAATTAGTTTGGGATAAATAATAGACAAACCCCAGTTAAGACCCAGAAAAAGCAGAAATGGCAGGAAGATGGGAGTACCTTAGGAAGGATCAGCACCAGCTGGGCCACAAATCAGAGGCACAAACAGCCACAGAGCTCTTTTCTACTAAGAATGCTAAGTGGGAATTGGGGCATAAAGAGCAGAAGCATCCTGGTGTATATATTGTGTCCCTGGGCAGGAGATAAGTAGCTGGAGGAGCACTGAAAGGAAAGTGAAAGCACATGGAAAGCAGACAGGGATCTAATATATGTTTAGGGATGCTTAGTGGAGATTTGGAAAAAATGGGGCAGGGAAGGGGCACTACTTGGGGCAAAGCTGGGATCTGTAGTGTCTGGGGCACCCTGTGGTGGTACAGAAGGGTTGGCAGCCCAGAGGACCCTTTCAAATGGCCAGGATGCCCTTATTACAGGAGCAGAAGACCTCAATGAAGACTCCGTGGCTCTCAGCCCCCAGCTGACAACCCCTCACCACCAGCACTGTCACTTTCCTTCTACCTACAATAATGAAGAATGCTACCACTCCGTAAGACCCAAGTGAAAAAATATCAAACTATTCCACCCTCAATCATTATGTCCACTACACCCTGCCTGAGCACAGCCCTTTGGGCTGATCACACAGGTGGGGAGGCAATGGAATCCTGTGCTGACTTGCCCTATGCTGCAAGTGCATGGGGTATGCTGCTGCAGAATAGACTCCCCATTTTGTCTTCTCCCCATCCTTGCCTTCAAAGAAATTAAATCCCTCAGTAAACTTCCCTTCCCTTGTGCCTACAGGTGACTCCTCTTGCCAATCTGGTGGCCCAACTCCCGCAGCAGTGTGGGTGTCCCTCCGAGAGTGAGTGATGTTGGGGTGATGCAGGACATCCCCACACACATTCAAAGCTCTGCCCCACTCCAGCTCTGCTCAGACTGTCCATTTCGTGAACCACCCCTAGATGGGACCAGCTGAGCTGCAATGTGACACTTTTTCAGGACCATGTCTTTAATGCAGACACCAGAGAGGTACAATGTGGGGACTGCTGGAGGCTACTTCTTTAATGTCAATGTCACCCATACCTGCATCTGCTCTTTGACAGAAAGTTGCCTTGGGCTGGATGTGGCTCTGCATTCAGTCCAGCCTGTACTGAGGTGTGAAAGGACAGCTGTGGTGGAAATTTCCCCTGAAAGCATCTGGGCTACAGAGGTGTTTCAGAAGGGAGGGAGAAGGAGAAAAAAATGACAAGCACAAGAACTTCAGAGAGCATGGACACAAAGTGGAATTTGATAGGAGGGGTAGTAAGGTCAGAGTAGTAGCAGTAGATTATAGTGTCCTGAGAAGAAAGTCCTGTAGAATTGTATGGAAAAGCTAGAAGAGGACAAATTCTGCTCTGAAGGAACAGTAATGAGTATTGCCCCACGATAAACCCACATGCGGGCTTTTCATTGCTACGTCCCTTGACACTAATGAGGACCTAAAGTTGTAAATTGGCTGCTGATTAGGAGGCCAGAAAAGCCCAGAAAACATGAATGTGGAAAGACGCAGCAAGAAACTCACCACACTCCTTCAGCCAGGATCTGTGCAGGGTGTGGGGGGGAATTTCCCACACAGTTTCTTGCTTGCAGCTGTAGTTAGTTACAGTGATCCATAAATCCCCTTGGCAAGCCCCATCCAACACCAAGCAGTGTGTCTGTGATGCACTGAAAGCACAAGATGCTCGTGACAGCCAGGGAGTGTGAGGTAAGGGGGCACCAAGCTACCCTGTGGGCAGCAGGTGAACTGCATTGTGGTGGCAGCACTGAAGACCAACCCTGACCTCACACCAACCCTGCAGCCTAGTTCCATGTATTGGGTGCTGATGGACATTTATATGTATTTATAGAATACACATCATAAAGACCATTGTTCTCAGCTTCTACCATCAGTGCGGTGCTAGGACTGTGACACTCCAGGGAATTCTTACGTGCCCTTAAAAATGGAATTAAATATCTCCACAATAACTTTCAAATAATAATTATTGGCAATAAAGCCTCTCTCCTGAATTTCTGAGCCCCATATGGTCAGTACAGTGGAAAAGTACAATATACCATTGTGATAATTTTAAAAGTACTGTTAATTTGCCAAAAGATATCAGATCAAGACCTGTAAATAACAGGTAATTTATTAAATGTGAGAGGTTTTTGCTTGTTTTTAGTATTTTTATTTACTTAAATAAGTGCAGTCTCTTCCTAAGTACAGCTTGCCAAGTCCTCCTTTCAGTAGAGTGATTCTAGCTACAGTTTTAGCACATTATTCTTTCACTTGCTTTTTTAATCTGATGATTTGAAGAGGACAGGTATGCAGACTAACCCGCAAGGATGCCAGACACATGCTGGGGAGTACAGAATATCTACATTTCTTTTTAGTTTTCATATGGGGCCTACAGACCTACAACTCAGGTTGTGGGACTTACCTTCTATGCATCAATCTAATACCGAGGCTGCTGCAAACGGTACCTGTGAGCTGTACTTGTCCCGCAGGTGGCAGCTGTTTTCCATTTTTTTTAAGGAAACATCATAAGAACAATAAGGTGAGCTGAATTGGGACTTTGATACCTAGACTTGCCATCTAATAGGTGGGACTGAGTCAATATTTAAAAAATCAATGAACATTAAAAGAATTACTATGATTAACAGCTCTGGGGAAATAATTGTAAAAGCTGTCTCATAAGCAGTACCTGAAAATGCATGTAAGGGTTTTTAGAATTATATGAAAGATTAACATAAAAGAGAAACACTAGGCTCTCCCGATAGAGAAAGGTTGGATTTTGCCTTTGGTTCCTGGAGGAATATATTGCTAATAACTAGAACCATGTTTGTCCTTAGCTATATAGCTCACAGAAAAAGATGACCCAAGTTGTCTGCAGTGGTAGTAACTCATTATCATAGTTTTTACTTCATTCAGGCAGAGAATTAAAAGATTCATTTCCTCCTTACAGAAAGGCCCAAGGCTAGATTCATCCCATATATAATTCTGTACCTTCTGGTCCTACTGACCCATTGTATTTCTTCAATAATCCATGAGGATCAAGAATAATGGAAAATTTGAAGGGAAAGTGGAAGTTTGTTAAATACAATTATATGTGCCTTAATGAACAAACAGTAAGAAAGAACAGAGAATATTTTTCCTGTAAAAAAAATGCAGGACCCCCTCATCTGTAGAAATTAACTGCTTTGCTTCAGAGTGAACATTTATTGGTAATACACAGTTCTCTGCACTAGGCAAAGCTTGCAGCTGCAAGAGCAGTGCTGGTAAACCAGAGCATCTAATATGAAATGGCCAAGTTAGATTTAAAATTGTTTTTGACAAGCTCAGTGAGATAACATGCTGTGACCACCTCAGTGACCCTACTGAACTTGCCTAGATACATCCCTGAGAGCAAAAACATGCAGATGCCTGAAATAAAAAGTCTAAATAGAGAAGCCCAACAAATTCCCATGTGAGAACTTCATCAGAGCCTGCAGGATAAACCCATGTATGCTCCTGCTATGCAAAACTAAGTAATAGAAGTACCTGAATCATTTATGGGATACATTTTTCTGATGTATAATTACTCAAGACAACCAGAAATCTCAAGCCTGTGTTCCTGAAGATAAATAATCTGTGTCTAAAACTTCAGGTCAAAGTAGTGCTAAATTAAATCTTACATTACTTTAGATCATGATGGTAAATATTGTCTGTACTTGATTTAGAGATACAAAAGATGCTTAGAGGTGGTTGTAGAAGCAGTTTGTGTGTTATTACTTCTTTCACAGTGCTACCTCAATCAGGAACAGGAATTTGTAGTAGAGATGGCGCAAAGATAATTAGATACAACTCATACCTAGAAACTCCACATAGATAAATCCATTTCACAGCAATAGAGGTACATTTTTGATGCATACCATGCACAGAAGTTGCTAGAAAGGGGCATGGAAATGGGGATGGACTTAAAGTGTGGTGGAGTCTGCAAGTAAACAGCAGCACGAGAAAGTATGGACTGAGGAGGGCCTTTGTGGTGCTACAGGAGTGAATGAGCTTCTCTTACACTCTTTGGTAGGGAGGCTGCTAAGCACTGTGTTGGGAAGAAATGCAGGCACTGCTCAGGATATCCCCCAGACCAAGTACAGTGTTATATGTTACTATTCAGAACAGAATCTAGCATTCAATATATGAAACTTTATCAGTCATAAGCCTGAGTGGAGTGAAATGTAACGTAGCGTTAATAGTCTCAAAGTAAAATTTTGATCAGTCAAACAGTAATTTTTATAATCACTAAACCAGTTAACTGTTGTACCATGCAGTGAATGATTACAGATGTTGTACAGGACTGAATTCTTAGCAGACAGCGCAAATAATTTCAGTATAACTTTGCAATTGCTTTTTAAAAACATTCTTAATATATATAAAAAAATAATAAATATCTGGAAAAGCCAGAATGGGATTTAGGCTTCCTAAATGGACTATGACCTTAATTTGTGGTTAAAAAAATAAAAGATAACGTGACACCTAGTTATGGCAACCCCAACAAACCAACTTTAACTTCAAGTATACTATTTCCAGAGTCAGTTCAACTTCTGAAAAATCATACAAAGTAAAGGATATGCCACTAAACTTTGCATGTTATTTAAACAAATTATCAAAAGAAATGAGCATTCACAGACCTACCTGTATTTCAGAATGAATTATGTTCTCTTTGCAGTCAGTATCAGTATTTTACCAAGAAACTAATTATAAAGAATTTTTTAATTCATCAGTTGCATGACTTTTTTTGTATTCTTCACTGAAAATTACAGTGATACTAGGAACAGACCTAGAATATGTGCTATGAAGCCTTTAACCATGCATTGCATTACTTACCATTCAGGACAGACCTTTCAAATCAGAAAGTGCTGAATGTATTATCAGGCCCATTGTCCAAAACCTCTGCTAGACAGATAATTTGTCTCTATTGTGGTAATAAAGAGATTCCTGACATTCTGGTATTAAGAAACCAGAAGTAATATATTAGTTTTACTTTCCCTCTGCTCCTTAAAAATGAACACACATGATAGAGCACATAGCTTAGAAGACTATGAAGATAGTATCCTATTGAATGACAGACTGTCTGGTTGATTTACATGAAATACCAAGTGCTCCTATGAGAAAAGGTTAAAATTAGATTGACGAGCAAATGTGCTACCAGACTGCTGGCTGACAAATGGCAAAGTTATGCCAACGTATTACTTATTCCGGAGGCGCCCAAGAAGCAAGCAGGAGGATAGTAATTCATGTGCTAGAATACATTCACGTTCAGCATAAACAAAGAGTCCTCAGGGTCTGCAACAGCAACATATTAGCTATATGTAATTTATATCAACAAATAAGTCAGTGGAACAATTTCATTATTAGATATGGAATTTGAATGACTTGTGTTTTCTTAAGTCAAGAGTGGGCTGATCTACTGTCATTTAAATTATTTCAGAGTAACGTCCTGTTGAATGACTACATTGTTCTTCCAATAAATTGACTATTGTGCTACATCCTCCTTCCTCCTTCCAGTCACACAATGAAAATACAGATTAGTCATGTAGCTTTTCACAGTGGCTTTTACATTAAAGTCTGCTTCTTGGTCACTGTAAAGATAGACTAGTTCAGTGGTAGTAACTCCTTTGTCTTCCTCCTTTCTCTTCATCAGCTTCAGCTGATATCTGTGAAGTCAGCTGTATTAAAACTAGTTGATTAAGGACTTTTAACTAAAGAAAAAAATATAACTTGTCCCTTCAAAGGCACTTCAGTTCTTAAAATTCAGCAGCGAATATACATCACAAACTGACCCTCGTGCTCTGGGTATTCAGATGTGAAAATAAAGCTTTGTGAGAAATGGGTATTAAAATCAATATGTCAGAGATGCAGGCCATAGCTGTAGGCAATAGCTTTAATGATTATCAGCTGGATAGTGGCAATAATGAATAAAAACCTGTCAGATGTGTGTCAACTTTATCTATAAACAGGAAATACCATTCTGAAAGAGACAGAAACAAGTTAAATTATTGATAGCTGCTACTTTTTAAGTAATCCTATACAGGTTACCTAGTTATTACTCAAAAGAAATAAAACTTACTTCATGAAGTGTACAACACAAAACTCTTATCTTTCTCCCTTTAGAGTTAATGGAAATTCTGCAGCTTACTGCTGTGGAATTACAGGTTGGTTATAGTGTGAATTTTTCAATATGTGAACATGAATTAAATAGGAATTTACAGAGCAGACAGTATTAGGCTTGAACTTGCTCTTCAGTGGAACAACTTCTCGACATTTTGTTAATATGAATCTATGCTAAAGCTTTAGCAGACCTAAACTCATTTGCCAACCTGTTTCCTTAGGGAAAAGTGTTCTTAATTCCCTTTCAAATCACCATGAAAGACAGCATGTTGGGGGAGGGAGCTAAATGTCCCCCTTAGTCATCACCTTGTCAGGATGACTGGCAGTCAGTAGCCTTCATGCTTACTTGAAAAACTAAAACTAGTTAAGATCTTCTTAAGTCTGGACTGGAGAGACACCTCTAGACCCACTGCCCCTCAGTGACACCTGAAAAGCTGGTTCAATATTTTATGCCAGGTCTTTAATATGTCTGGTAGCTTCTTCTTTTTACAAAACTATTGTCAACTAATAGGAAAATATATTAAAAAAAAAAAAAAGAGTTCAAGGTTTTAATCACAGCAGGGTCTCTTTATAGACTCCTGTTCCTGAAATATTATCCTTGCAAGTGATTGATGACCAGAGATATGCAGGACCTGTCTTAAATAATCCACTAGGGTGCAAAATAGCCTCTATAAAAAGAGTGGCCATTTCTGAAAAAAAAAAAATAAAAAATCTGTTTTTTAAAGCTAGATATATTGGATGGAATTTACCATCAAAGCCTTTACAAGTAGCTGTTGGAAGAAGTTATTAAAGTAGATATTAGACTAGATTCAGATCTTGCGCAAACAGTTGTAGCTCCCGTGAGTATGATCACACTGACAGGCTGGTTTCAGTCCTTTAGGCAAGAGACAGGCAAAAAAGTGAGAGACGCTAGCAGAGCATCTGCTAGTTAGATCAAAAAAAGTCTGTCTTGTTGGCAGAGCTATTGTCCTCTGGTCACACCAATCCTAATTTGAGTCCTGCTTGCAGCAGCATCTAAAACCTGTGACAAACATAGTCATGCTGACATTGAGGTGGGTGCCAAAAGAAGATAATCACAAGTACTTGAGACTGCAAAGAAAAAAAACCAACCAACAAACAAACCAAAAAAATCACCACCACCACAGAGCTTTCTGATCTGAAATTTTGAAAAAAAAAAATAAAAATCTTCGATTTGTGTCTTCTTCTCCCCAATCCTGATTCAATATAAAAAATTATCCTCAAAATTGCAAACACATGACTGGATCAGATCCTTTTCCAGAACTTCAAGTCTGTCTCTGTGCACTGTTTAGCCTAAGGCTAGGGGGTATGCAAAACAGAGAAATACTTTATATTTTAGACTTACAGTATTTTTATTCATGACAGTCCATGAATTGTACTATTTGTTCTGGTTGATCTTTGGTTCTTTTATACTGCCTGATAAAGCAATTTGGCCTGGTACAGAAGTGATTAATCTAATTACTTTGAAGAGCAATAAAATCACTGGCAGAGAGTAACAAATGTTTCTTGTAATCCACATCTAAGACCAAGATTGTGTAGGTCAGAGTGACTGCCCTTTTGTGGGGCAGTGTAAGGCTGAGTGTCCAGCAGAACCAGAGGTGAACACAACTGTCTGAAATGTGTAGGCGAGTCAATTCCCCTTGTCCAAAAGGGATGTTACAAAAAGCTTCTGAGACATGAAGCACTAACATCCTCTGTGGATTACGGTTAATTTATTCATTACATTCAAGCTGAACTGCAGAGACAAGGCAGCAAAAATAACTATTCCTGTTGTCGTCCCCCCCACCTCCCTATCTGAATTAGTAATCTGGCTTAATACATATTAAGTTATCTTTGATGGCCACTGAAAGGTCTTCTTGAGTGAAGTTCACAAAAATGAGTAGCCTTTTCTGTATCATCTCAAATACTTTGCATAGTTCTGTTTTGTAGCATAGATATTTCATTGAGCTCCCAAGATACCAATTTATTTTCAGAGCTTTATATCCTTCCTGAAAAGGTGTTTGTATCTTTTATGGTTCATTTTGAATGAATATATTTTTAATTGTCTTGTCTCTTACAAAGATAATATAATAATAATAAAAAGGATGCTCCCTAGAGTATATGCAAATAGACTGCCTTTGATTTTATGGGAAACAGGTTTCTTGGTATGGGTTGAATCTTTGCAGTCTGCTTGGCTTCTTCAGAATTTCCTTGCTGTTTGGCTCCTCTTGTGCTCGTCTGTCACACACAAGCTACTTGTCAATTCTCCTTGACCCTGCCTGGAGCACTTGTATTTTTGGTGATATTATGGTTTTGATTAGACTTTTTTTTTTTTCCTCCATGCCTGCTGTGCAGTGAAGGCACCCTCATGCATTTCATTAACCAAAAGAAAATTACAGGTTAAAACCAACTAAACTTTACAACTAAAAATAACTAAAATTACAGCTCAAAGACTACTCTATTGCTGTCTTAATGATGAGTAAAACCACATGATTAGAAATATAAGCACTTGCATTGTATAGTGCAAAGGCAGGATAAGGATTTGCTTTTAATACTAGGTAATTATAAATACACCATAATTACATACTATGAATGGGAGTTGACCTTTTTGATTGTTTCAGCATATAATGAAGATGCCCTCTGACACCTGCAAGGGAAGGTGTTATTTAAGCTCTTGGGAAAGAACAGCAGCAGTGGGACAGCTGGGGTGTGGGGGTATCCCCAGCAGTCAGTCTGTCCCCACAACTGCATAAGCAGCCTGAGCCCAGCCCTTGGCACTGCTCACTCACCTCTCTGAGTCCAATTGTTGGGTTTTCTGATGAGCACAACATCACTTAGGAAATTAATTGCAGCCTTGAAATGGGGCAGCACTGTGCATTGCAGAGTTGATCAGACCATCACCATCTGGAATAGATGAGCTGTGCATACGCTTACTGTAATCCACGCAGGGGTATGGTTTGTCCTGAATTGTTTTCCCAGAGAGGACTAGCTAGTTTCATCTGCAAAATATTTTCAGGAGAGGAATTCCTGGAACTGCTTTTTTTTTTTTTTTTTTTTAAATAACTGAATAACTCTTAAGCACAAACTTCACCCCAGAATGGAGAATAATGCACTGCCATTTCTGAAGACAAAAAAAGTGAAAATGGGCCTAGAGCACTCTCTTAAATAGAAATACATAGTTTACTAAGACACAACTTAAAACCCAAGGGTTTTCACTCCTCTGCAATCTTACTTCCCTACTGCTGCCCTTGTTCAGCAATGTCTGTGGTTTAAGAGCTCATGGCACAGTGACGAGCTTTTTACGTAACTTATGTGAAGCCTATGACTAACTCATGAGTTGCCTCTTTCCTGCTCAGGTAAGAACTTTCTGCCTACTCTCAGCTGGAACTTGTTGGACTATGTCAAGTGAGCAGAGCAGGGCTGAAGTTCATGAACATACAATGCACGCAACTTCTGAAGCATTTTATTCTACCTAGCCTAAGACAGCAACACTCAAAAGTTCTTTAAATACCCACTCCTCTGACTGCACTTGTTTTCTTGACAACAGGAAGACCTGGAGTATGTCACTCCCTCGCTGCAACTCCTGCTGTGTGTCTCCCTCCACTTTCACAGGGCTATAGTTGCCTGTGCACCACAGCCCGGCTCTGATGTGGCCCAGCTGCATTAGCCTTACCTCAGACTGATGAAAAAAAGCTGTGAGAAAGTTTATGGAGAGATAAGAAAGGTAAAATTACAGACAGAGGTAGAGCTCTTGGGATAGGATTGCCAGTAGCACAAGGGTTCAGGAAGGAAGGCAGCAATGTGGAAAGATACAGGATCTAAAGGAAAAAGAGCGAGGCTAGTCAGGAAGCATCAGGTCAGTTTGGTGGGGCAAGTGCCTGGAGCATTGAAGGAGATTAGCAAGAGATGGAAACATGGCAATGCTGAGGGTTTGCTCCAGGAAGCTAAGCAGCAGGAACTGACCTTTCTTCACCTGCCCAATGCCTACTGGGCCACTGCAGGTATCTTGCTGGGTGAGCATACTCATGCTTTGCCTAATGGCTTGTGAAATCCTACCTTCTTTTTGTGTGGTCTAGTAAATAAATAACTGCTTTATACACCTAGTTACGTACATTCTGAAAACAGATTATCTTTGAGACTGGCTAAAGATACCTCGACAAAATGATACAAAAGCAAGCCTGTAACAAATACATGTAAATATATTTTCATATTTTCTACATTCACTCGAAGGCAAAAACAATTAGCAGAGCATTTTCTCATTGGTGGAAAAGTATTTCCCATTGGGGAAACACTGAAGCACACAAAGGAAAAGCAATTTTCCATTTTTACTTGAAAAAGCTGAAACTATTTACCTAAACATCCTACTTACTAGTAATTTTTATCTTGTCTTTCTTTTAAACCATTGTTTTATTCCATTACCCTTAAGTGCTTCACAGATGTTGCTTAAAAATGTCAAATTGAGTGTGAATTTCAGGTGATGAAAATACTTGGGAAAATTCCTACTGCAGATGACTACTTTAGGATAGCAGAGTGTACATGCAGAAATAATTTTCCAAATGTTTTTTTCTTCCCCTGGCAACACTATCATGCTAGGTTCTAAAACAGTAAAGCTACTGAGAAAGGTACATGGGCAGGTTGATCTGAACACCTGTATTGTGCATGTGGAAAGTCTTTAGGGTGCCACATACCTTCATTCTTTAAGTTCTCCAAAAATGTCTTTGTATCCCAGTAAAGCTGTTGAAAGACATTAGGTTATTCAGATGAAAGGAGAAAGATAAAACAGAAGAATTCAGAACACCACTAATGTAAGTACTGAGTGAGGGGATAGTGTTGAAAAAAGCAAGATAACTTAAAACACTTAATGCTCGCCTGTTGTCAAGAACTCTTTTCTTCTTGGATATGGGAAGAAAACCAAGCCACAGTAGTATTTTCTTGTGATGATTTCTTCTTTACTACAGAAATGGGCTGCAGGAGATTCAGATGGTAAATGCAGTTAGATCTGTCCTGAAAAGGAAAGACTGACTCATTCCACATGCAGATTTTACACACTCCCTCTGGTCACTGAACTGTAAATCTTTGCTGTTCTGACATCACCTTGGCTTTTCTTAGTAGCTGGAGGAGAAGTTGCCAAACAGAATAGGTTTTGTATATCCTAACCCCTATTCTGGATAGGATTAATGGACCAACTCTGAAAGCCAAAAGCAGTTTTGTTTGGGTTAATCAATGCCAGAATTTGCTGGCTAAGGACTGTTACAGATGATCTTTCACAGTTGAAAGAGTACATCAGTGTTGCAAGAGTTTGGAAGGTAACAGCATACATGTCTTAAATGGCACCCTATAAAACACTGGGTTTTACAGTAAGGCACTGCTGGACACGATAGACTTCAGTATCTTATTCCAGTGCATGTGAGAGTTTGCAAATAGTGTTGGGAGTTCTTGATCAAAGCAAAAGGAATAAGTGCAGTGAAGTTTGCACAGGAGGAATAGGAATGCAAACTCACATAAATATTCTGGCACATAAGATGCATTTCTCATAGGGTATTTCTGCAGAAAGAGAGATGGCACAGTTTTAGTCAATCAAATTTGACTGGTATGGTGGAGGTACCATAGCATAAATTAAAGGTAAAAGGGGAGATCAAAACAGCACTTCTACTTTTTTTTCTTCTTCTTCGAAAATATGGCAATGAATATTAGAAAAATGCTTTAGATTACTCTGACTTACTCCACAAATACTCTAGCCCAATATATGCCAACAGTCATGAGTAGTGCTCAGCTATCAGTGGTACTTTGTTACACTGCTGTTAGCACATTGCTTGCACTTGCCTTGCACCTACCCTGTTTAGTTAATTTAGAAACTAGAGGAAAAGATTTTGGTGAGCACCTAAAGAAAGACAACTTTCTAATAGCTAACAACCAACATTCAATGGAGTTCTGTGTATAATCTTGCTCAAAGTGTTTGTGTTGGTGTAAAATATGTCATGAGAACATGATGCTTATCAGTATTTGTTAACAGATAAAACATTTTACTAACACCATGTTTGCAAATAGTGTTCAAAACAAACTGTAAGCAACAGGATGGAGTCAACATTTGAACAAGACAGTTGGTAACAAGTTTTATTATATATAATAAAAGTATATTAAATAAAGACATTGCATTATTGCAGATTGCCTGATAGAAATGTTACACATGACCTTATAACAGGCAAAAGGTACTAAACTGAAAGCATTAATTCTTATCAAATGTATTTGGACTTGTAGTAAGAGAGCTAAGTTTATCATGGGGCTAATTAGAAAAGCAAATAAGAGAACAAAAAGCCTTTTGAATCTGCATTATTCTGATTCTATTATATCCAGCCTTTATAAGGTAGTATTCATGCTTAATTTAAAAGGAATGCTTATTAATCTGAGATTAGCTAGGTATGGTGTTGAATAACATAACAAAACCCTTCAAAAGTTTTCTGTATTAATCTTCTCATCCACTGCATTTTAGACAGGCAACATACTAGGCCAGTATTTAAATTAACACAAAATGGTAAAAATGACATCTCTTCAGTTACAGGAGTATAAATGTGTTTAGTAGCACAGGCATGAGGTTCTTAATTCTTCGTTAATAAGAGCAGCCGTTACTATTAAGGATGACTTCGTTGCATAAGCTAATGTAAATCAAGTTTCTTACCCTCTAGGTGAGTGTCTTTTGCTAAGTCTACTGAAAACACATTCTCAGTATCTTGTGTTAGTATCACTGGGCTGCACGCTGACTGCAGCATGACCCCAGATGGACCACCCAGCAGGTTGCCTGATCTGCTGCAGGGCTGGCAGAGCCCTTGGGATATGTCAAAACCAGGTGTACAATGTAAAGGAATGTCTCCTAAGGGGGAGAGGGTTCTCCTGGACAGCCCAGCCTGTGGTGTTGTCTATCCAGCACCAGTGGCAAGGTGCAGGAGCCCACTGGATCACCCAGGAACTGCTCTCTGCCACTGGGTGCAGAATTTGGCACCGAAGAGTAGGTTAGAGCCCCTCTCCTGCCATACTCATTGATACAATGTTAAGTTGAGGACCTTGCAATTGGTAAAGAAATAGAAGGAGACACAACAGTTGATATTTTAGTCTATTTCTTTTACAAGTATTACTTTGGGCAGAGCAGTCCTCTATCTGATACATACCACCAGCACTGGTGAACTCGCCAGAAGGATAATAAAACCCGAGATTACCTTTAAAGAAATAAAATGCTCAAAGATTGAAGTTGGAAGGCAAACAGTCGGGATAATTTTTAATTCAAATGAAGCATCAACTCTGCTCTCCAGAACTGGGTGCCAGCCAATGCCACTGCACTTGGGAAGACGAAAGCATTTTTAGGCAGCAGTCCAATGCTATGAAGTACCCAAGTGACCCTTCATATCCACCCTTACTTCTAGAAAACTGGCTTGCATTAAAAACTGTTGTGTGCAGACTTGGTCACGCACAGCTCTCCATGAGGCCTGACACAGAGCACGGCAGAGTTCTTGCATTCAGAACAGATATTTTATAATGTATTTTTCATATGTTTTCCACTGGTTTTGCCTAGAGGCTAATCAACTTTGTAATGTGGTTTGAAAGAGTTAACATCTGATTTTAACAAAAGATAAAGGAGGGAACCCAGACTGTAAAACAGAAAGCAACATCAAGCACTTCAAAATAAGCATGAAAGTTTTACCATAACCTGTTTTGAGTTTTCCCACAATAAAGCAAGGGCTGAAGGAAAAAGACAATTTTCAGTTTTTTTGTATCTTTTTTATTCAAAAGTTTTCAAAGAAATAAAACAGAAAAAAGCTAACAATCTAATCAAATTTACAGTTCAAAAATGTCTTTTGGCGTTTAACAACAAGTCCTAGGAAACAAAACTACAGAGTTATCTTGAACCGGACAAATAAGTTACCACTGGCAAGTTTGTGGCACTAGTAAAACAAAAATAAAAAATTAACTCTCTTGATCATATAGATATCTCTATGAAAATCTTTTTTTTTTTTCAATCTGTACAAAAGGTCTTTCTTCATAAATTAATTTTTTATAATTTAATGGCTGTCTACTATGTGATGTTTAAGTAACTGATTATTTCTTTATGTACAGAGGTTAAATTTCCCAAATCTTACCCAGACAATGAGTATGGCACTTAGTTCAGACATTTCTGGCAGCAGCTCTTCCCTCCCTCTAACACAGCTATCATACTGCAGTTTTAATTAATGCAAAAATATCAAGTAGTGAGAGATCCAGGTTTGGAAAGTTACCAAATACAGGCAAGGTGCTGCAGGAAGTCTGGACTTTTACAAAGCAGTAATATTCCAGGGAGCATAGAACCAATAATACCACAACTTTTTAAAAAAAGAAAAAACAAAAACACATCTCTTACGACTATGTATTTCACTAGAATCTACACTTCTCAGAGCAGCAATTTACTTTTGAAACTATGAAATGTCACCGACATCTATACTCCAATACTCACACAAAATTTAAAAACTAAAAAATACTTGAAAGAAACAACTGCTTAGCCCTAGCTCCCGAGCTAGGATGATTTGGTCTGTGGAAACAGGGAGGGCCAGCAACCTGTCCCAATAAAAAAGGAAATAAACTTTGAGGTAGATAACTGATCATATAAAGCTGACCAGAGAAGTACACAGTTTTGGAAGACAACTTAATTTATCATTTGATTTAAAACATATGCAATTGTAATAAAGAGCTTTAGTAGCAGTGAAATATCTAATATGTAAAGTACAAATAACTGTGTATTTATGAATCAGGAATTTCATAGTTTCAAAATTGGTTTTCTTTACACTTAACACTTGTAGTGATGATGTAAAGTGTGGCACTGCTTGGATCCAAGTCTTCCTTCATGCTTTTGTGTCCATACATCAATTAAAATTATAAAACCTAAATGCAAATGTACAAAAAAGGCACATTCTCCTAACCGCAAACTGGTCCGGCAAAAATAAAGAGTACAGAAGACATAATGCTGAGACAAATCAGAATTATTGGTTACTGGCTCTTTGTTCTTTGGTAAAGTTACCTTTTAAAAGTGCCAAGTCTTTTTATTTTTATTTACCTACTATAGAGAGCTAGTACCCAATGAATTATGCTTCTACTTATATCTCAGCGTATGTTTGAAAATGAGTCCTTTAGCTTTTGCCATTTTGCTGTAAGAGCAACATTTCTGTTTGCTAAGTCTCAGCACAATCCTCAGCCTAAAGCACTATCATTAGTATAAAGGAAGGACAAAAACATTCTGTGATATCCCCACCCCAAACCTCCCTACTCTACCTATGCTAAAACTAGAACATCAAGTTAGTTTCTGAAAAAAGGCAAAAAAAGATTTTACATTGCATCATACAGCAGAGTTCCTAAATCATTCAAACTACCAGAGGGAACTATTGGCATATGGCCTTACAAACAATTTATCCTATTAAAATTTCCCCAGTCAGAAAATGTGTTTCACACAAAACATTTTTTCCCCCTCTTGCATTTCACTACCTTACATATTATGTGAAAAAATCATTAAAAACACTTACTACACATTAAAAAAGCCAAATTTTCAGCATTTTTTATTGACTACCTTTAAAAGCCCTATGCTGCTGTTTTACAAGGCATAATAGACCAGCTCATTTGGTCAAAGCATTCTACACCATTAGTTTGGACTACTTACTGAAACAGCTACAGCATTGAAAGATTTAAGGCAAATTGGAATTTATAGAAAAGGATAAGACACTTCACACTACATTAAAAGAAAAACAGAAAGCTAAAAGACCAAGACACTGTAACTGCAACACGGCACTAAAGCAACACTCACACACTGCAAGCACAGAACATCATCTTAGATGTTTTACTATTTTAAACTTCAGAAAACCTATTTCATACAATTAGAAAAAAAAAAAGAAACAAACAAAATAAAAATAAACCAAAACACAAATTCTGTCATGCACTTGAATAAGTCTTCGTGGTCATCTGTGCATACCCAGAAATNTTGTGGCACTAGTAAAACAAAAATAAAAAATTAACTCTCTTGATCATATAGATATCTCTATGAAAATCTTTTTTTTTTTTCAATCTGTACAAAAGGTCTTTCTTCATAAATTAATTTTTTATAATTTAATGGCTGTCTACTATGTGATGTTTAAGTAACTGATTATTTCTTTATGTACAGAGGTTAAATTTCCCAAATCTTACCCAGACAATGAGTATGGCACTTAGTTCAGACATTTCTGGCAGCAGCTCTTCCCTCCCTCTAACACAGCTATCATACTGCAGTTTTAATTAATGCAAAAATATCAAGTAGTGAGAGATCCAGGTTTGGAAAGTTACCAAATACAGGCAAGGTGCTGCAGGAAGTCTGGACTTTTACAAAGCAGTAATATTCCAGGGAGCATAGAACCAATAATACCACAACTTTTTAAAAAAAGAAAAAACAAAAACACATCTCTTACGACTATGTATTTCACTAGAATCTACACTTCTCAGAGCAGCAATTTACTTTTGAAACTATGAAATGTCACCGACATCTATACTCCAATACTCACACAAAATTTAAAAACTAAAAAATACTTGAAAGAAACAACTGCTTAGCCCTAGCTCCCGAGCTAGGATGATTTGGTCTGTGGAAACAGGGAGGGCCAGCAACCTGTCCCAATAAAAAAGGAAATAAACTTTGAGGTAGATAACTGATCATATAAAGCTGACCAGAGAAGTACACAGTTTTGGAAGACAACTTAATTTATCATTTGATTTAAAACATATGCAATTGTAATAAAGAGCTTTAGTAGCAGTGAAATATCTAATATGTAAAGTACAAATAACTGTGTATTTATGAATCAGGAATTTCATAGTTTCAAAATTGGTTTTCTTTACACTTAACACTTGTAGTGATGATGTAAAGTGTGGCACTGCTTGGATCCAAGTCTTCCTTCATGCTTTTGTGTCCATACATCAATTAAAATTATAAAACCTAAATGCAAATGTACAAAAAAGGCACATTCTCCTAACCGCAAACTGGTCCGGCAAAAATAAAGAGTACAGAAGACATAATGCTGAGACAAATCAGAATTATTGGTTACTGGCTCTTTGTTCTTTGGTAAAGTTACCTTTTAAAAGTGCCAAGTCTTTTTATTTTTATTTACCTACTATAGAGAGCTAGTACCCAATGAATTATGCTTCTACTTATATCTCAGCGTATGTTTGAAAATGAGTCCTTTAGCTTTTGCCATTTTGCTGTAAGAGCAACATTTCTGTTTGCTAAGTCTCAGCACAATCCTCAGCCTAAAGCACTATCATTAGTATAAAGGAAGGACAAAAACATTCTGTGATATCCCCACCCCAAACCTCCCTACTCTACCTATGCTAAAACTAGAACATCAAGTTAGTTTCTGAAAAAAGGCAAAAAAAGATTTTACATTGCATCATACAGCAGAGTTCCTAAATCATTCAAACTACCAGAGGGAACTATTGGCATATGGCCTTACAAACAATTTATCCTATTAAAATTTCCCCAGTCAGAAAATGTGTTTCACACAAAACATTTTTTCCCCCTCTTGCATTTCACTACCTTACATATTATGTGAAAAAATCATTAAAAACACTTACTACACATTAAAAAAGCCAAATTTTCAGCATTTTTTATTGACTACCTTTAAAAGCCCTATGCTGCTGTTTTACAAGGCATAATAGACCAGCTCATTTGGTCAAAGCATTCTACACCATTAGTTTGGACTACTTACTGAAACAGCTACAGCATTGAAAGATTTAAGGCAAATTGGAATTTATAGAAAAGGATAAGACACTTCACACTACATTAAAAGAAAAACAGAAAGCTAAAAGACCAAGACACTGTAACTGCAACACGGCACTAAAGCAACACTCACACACTGCAAGCACAGAACATCATCTTAGATGTTTTACTATTTTAAACTTCAGAAAACCTATTTCATACAATTAGAAAAAAAAAAAGAAACAAACAAAATAAAAATAAACCAAAACACAAATTCTGTCATGCACTTGAATAAGTCTTCGTGGTCATCTGTGCATACCCAGAAATTTGAATATTTTTTTTTTTGCGTCATAACACTTGATAAAAATTTTTTTTTTACTAAAATAAACCTGTTCATGGGAACAGCTACTAGATGAATTTAAGGTTTTTCTTATGCACCTTATAGAACTTATAGCAAAAATAGTTTTAGTTGATTTCATTATAAATAACATTTTCAAGAACCTGTGCAAAACTGTCAATAATTCCTAAAGCACAATTGATCAGTAAAATCCATGATTGTTTCAGCCTTTGCACCCTTCTCCAGGCCAGGTGAACACTGGACATCTGTAACAGAGAAAGGTCAGAGCTAGAGCAGAGTTACAATTACATGCTTTTTTTCTCTAATGTTGCTATCGACAGAACTACCCCATTCCTATTTTCGCCAGCTGTGACGAGAGTAAGTGAATCCAAGCAGAAACTGGAGCTGCACTGCAGTTACTGGGCCCTTCCCAGTGGACAGCTTTCCACCAGGATCCAGCCTGAGCTGCACCTTCCCCTTCTACCTCCCAAACCTGTTCAGCAGGCAGAGCTCCCACTGGGGAACCCTGAGTCTGCACTCAAAGCTATTTCCTTCTTGGTTGGTCTGTTGTTGTTTCCTTTTAATTGACTAAAAGTGGTTGAGTGTGTAAGCTTACTCCTGTGGCATCCCCAAGGCTTTTGATCTCTGGAAAAGGAACATAACTTTCTGTGCCTCCACAATGGCTCCTGCTTAACAGCAATTCAGGGCTCATTAAATCTGAAGGAAGACTTCTCAATTTACTCTATTAGGTTATATTGCTATATTGGCTTTAGAAAAAGACCCAGGTAGTAAAAAAAGTTTAGGCTTTTTTTTTTTTTTACTTTCTCAAGGAAAGACGAAGTCCGGTATTTTAAGTCTTATCCATTTATTGGTGCATATATAATTATAATGTGGGGGTTTTTTTCAAGTCCCTTGCACTATTTTCACATAGTAGCAGCTTTTTGGAAAGAAGCGATGAAGTTATTAAATGTAGCTGCCAAAGGAAAGATGTTGTGTATTTCTGATTGACTGCATCTACTTGTGCTAATGTGTTAGTTGTCATTTATCCCTTATTTATGGCAATGTGTATATTGACTTATATTAGGACATTCCCCAAAATGCTACATGGGCATTTAAAAACAAGTTTCAGTTTGACACTATAATGAAGCCACAACAATTAAGACACTGCTGTGTTCCATGCATTTAGGGCAAGAAATAACTGTCAGTTCCTTCCCCCTCACCTGCTTGAAAAATGACAAGTACCAACATGTTCCAGGGACAGAAATACCAAATGCCATGCTCTGAGGCTGAAATCAGCTGTGTAATATTAACCTTCCCCACATACCCACTGCCATAGCCACTGCTGACTGATTTAATTGGCTCCTGCATATAAATAGAGGTAGTTGTACCTCTCTGAAGAATAAAATACATGGGCTATTGCCTTACAGCAAACGCAGAATTGCTCACAGAGCTCAGTATTCTGCACAGAGTCACCATTACAAAGTATGTCTCAGATGGCAACACATCTCATCCTTCCAGAAGATTAAATGCTGCTCCTCCTGCCTGGTTCCAGCCCATGGGAAAGCTACTGACTGGCTGCGAGAGGACATGCTTTGCAGTCTACCACAGATCTCTATTTGTAAGGAGGTTTTACACACCCACGGGAAGACTTAAGGCAAAACAAGTAATTCCTTCACCAACCAACAGCCTTGATATGGGAAACATGCTGGAGCCATGAGTTTAATGGTAGGAGATGGGTAGAGGGAAGAGTTAGTGGCTTTATTTTCTCCCTGCCCTGGAAGCAAATCAAGGATGGGAGCTTTCTCTAGATGCCAGACTACAATAATAAATATTGGTCAAGTGCTGTGCTATGCTATGGAGACTGTGACATCTGTTGAATGTGCAAAGTTTTCCTATTAGTTTATTTCTATCTTTATATTCCTGAACATGTAAAAGCTGTTCGGCCAATAATGGGGACAAGAGCAGTGCTGTCAAATAGCCAGCAAACCTGCAAAATCAAAGGCAATGTCAAAATGTGTGCAGTTAGATGTGTGTGTTTTGGGGAGAATATAGCACAATTCTAAATTCTTCACATCTGATTATGTTTTTTTTTGTATCTAATAAATGCTGGGAGGGCCATAGAAAAATCATTCTAAGACAGCTGCTAGCAAGTTATTGCAGCTGAATAGCCTTTTCCAGTATGAAGTCTTACAAAATTTGATTTTAAAAAAAATATGTGTTGAGTTTTCTGGCTTACAAAGCACTCAGAAAAAGGAAATGGTTAGTGCTAACAATATTTTCAGGACTGCAATCTACAGCAAGCAAAAAATTTTACATGGAAGGAGTTTGGGTAAAATCATGATTGGTTAAGAAAGGCCATGCAGGCCAGGGGAAAACTGGAGTACCAAAGTAAATCTCTGGACTCAGAGCCAAAGACATGGATTAAAAATTAATTTCCAAAATACTGGACCAAACTGCTTTTTACTAGAATAAAGGATGAGCAAAGAAGTTTTCAGGAGAAAAGGTCAACAACGATTTCTACCCCTGTCTGTGGTCTGTAATTCAGTGGCAAGCCTACTTCCAAATCTTGCATATATCACAGAACTAGAGGATATTGCATGCATAAATACAGCCCCCTTTAACATTGTGATTCTCTTTTTTTTGCACTAATTCACTGTTACTCTTGTATACAGTGTGCTGCCAAGGTGAACAAATTGAAACCCAACATAATCCAGTTATGCTATAAAGACATTGTTAAAACACTGGTGATCATAATTTATTAACTCACTTATGGAACCTGTGCTTCCTTTCCTGGCTTCTAACTCTGGTCATGTTCAAATTAACTTCACTGCCTGTCCCCAGATATTATCAGTGCTATTTATAGGACATTAAAAAAAAATCAATAANCACCAATAAATGGAAAAGGAACATAACTTTCTGTGCCTCCACAATGGCTCCTGCTTAACAGCAATTCAGGGCTCATTAAATCTGAAGGAAGACTTCTCAATTTACTCTATTAGGTTATATTGCTATATTGGCTTTAGAAAAAGACCCAGGTAGTAAAAAAAGTTTAGGCTTTTTTTTTTTTTTACTTTCTCAAGGAAAGACGAAGTCCGGTATTTTAAGTCTTATCCATTTATTGGTGCATATATAATTATAATGTGGGGGTTTTTTTCAAGTCCCTTGCACTATTTTCACATAGTAGCAGCTTTTGGCCAGTTTTACTTCAGCTTTTTGTGTAGTTTCTCTGTCTCCTTGTATTCAACTTGCAAAGCTGGTTCCTTGAAACCACCGCTATCATCCAGAGAATTAGAATGAAAGCAGAAGATGTTATGGAATTAAAAATGCCCTCTGGTTTGGGTTGTAAGGAAGCGACCTATGTTAACAATACTACATTTTCTAACAGTGNAATACCAAATGCCATGCTCTGAGGCTGAAATCAGCTGTGTAATATTAACCTTCCCCACATACCCACTGCCATAGCCACTGCTGACTGATTTAATTGGCTCCTGCATATAAATAGAGGTAGTTGTACCTCTCTGAAGAATAAAATACATGGGCTATTGCCTTACAGCAAACGCAGAATTGCTCACAGAGCTCAGTATTCTGCACAGAGTCACCATTACAAAGTATGTCTCAGATGGCAACACATCTCATCCTTCCAGAAGATTAAATGCTGCTCCTCCTGCCTGGTTCCAGCCCATGGGAAAGCTACTGACTGGCTGCGAGAGGACATGCTTTGCAGTCTACCACAGATCTCTATTTGTAAGGAGGTTTTACACACCCACGGGAAGACTTAAGGCAAAACAAGTAATTCCTTCACCAACCAACAGCCTTGATATGGGAAACATGCTGGAGCCATGAGTTTAATGGTAGGAGATGGGTAGAGGGAAGAGTTAGTGGCTTTATTTTCTCCCTGCCCTGGAAGCAAATCAAGGATGGGAGCTTTCTCTAGATGCCAGACTACAATAATAAATATTGGTCAAGTGCTGTGCTATGCTATGGAGACTGTGACATCTGTTGAATGTGCAAAGTTTTCCTATTAGTTTATTTCTATCTTTATATTCCTGAACATGTAAAAGCTGTTCGGCCAATAATGGGGACAAGAGCAGTGCTGTCAAATAGCCAGCAAACCTGCAAAATCAAAGGCAATGTCAAAATGTGTGCAGTTAGATGTGTGTGTTTTGGGGAGAATATAGCACAATTCTAAATTCTTCACATCTGATTATGTTTTTTTTTGTATCTAATAAATGCTGGGAGGGCCATAGAAAAATCATTCTAAGACAGCTGCTAGCAAGTTATTGCAGCTGAATAGCCTTTTCCAGTATGAAGTCTTACAAAATTTGATTTTAAAAAAAATATGTGTTGAGTTTTCTGGCTTACAAAGCACTCAGAAAAAGGAAATGGTTAGTGCTAACAATATTTTCAGGACTGCAATCTACAGCAAGCAAAAAATTTTACATGGAAGGAGTTTGGGTAAAATCATGATTGGTTAAGAAAGGCCATGCAGGCCAGGGGAAAACTGGAGTACCAAAGTAAATCTCTGGACTCAGAGCCAAAGACATGGATTAAAAATTAATTTCCAAAATACTGGACCAAACTGCTTTTTACTAGAATAAAGGATGAGCAAAGAAGTTTTCAGGAGAAAAGGTCAACAACGATTTCTACCCCTGTCTGTGGTCTGTAATTCAGTGGCAAGCCTACTTCCAAATCTTGCATATATCACAGAACTAGAGGATATTGCATGCATAAATACAGCCCCCTTTAACATTGTGATTCTCTTTTTTTTGCACTAATTCACTGTTACTCTTGTATACAGTGTGCTGCCAAGGTGAACAAATTGAAACCCAACATAATCCAGTTATGCTATAAAGACATTGTTAAAACACTGGTGATCATAATTTATTAACTCACTTATGGAACCTGTGCTTCCTTTCCTGGCTTCTAACTCTGGTCATGTTCAAATTAACTTCACTGCCTGTCCCCAGATATTATCAGTGCTATTTATAGGACATTAAAAAAAAATCAATAAAAAGTTATGAAATATCTTTGAATTCACATCTTTCATATGACAGGATGAGTCCCTACCTCACAGTTACTTGTTTTGCTGATATGTGTATGGAGAATGATCACTGGACGTCTCTACTGTAACCTGCTGTTGACCACTGGCTTCCTGCAAATAGAAAGGAAGACAAGGCATGAGACAAAATCAGGCAGTATTATCTGCCATCTGTGTTTCCAGGTGACTCATGCTATTAGCAGTCTTCAAATCTAAAGCATTTCTAACATTTCTCAAGTGAAGTATTCCAAAATTGAGGTGCTAACTTTGCACTGATTTACAATTCAGCAAACAGAAAAATAAAATGATCATGTAAACAAAAATTCTCTTTCCTCAAAAAGAAAAAAACACAAACTTTTGACATATAAAAATAAATACACTGAGGGAGCAAATAACTGCCAACAAATTTCCTGTCTGCAAATACAAAAACTTCTGCCCCTCTCCTTTTGAGGGGCAGATCTACTTACCACATGTACAAACACCATCACTTTGAGTACCTTGGTGTGATTTGCACTAGGTAACACAAAGAATTGTAGCTGTGACTTCACACGCAGGCCTCCAGAAACCAAGGAATGAATTCAACTGATAGTGGTCTGGCAGACAATGCAATCAGCTCATTACCAAAAGTCCTTCTCCAGCCTGCACTGGTAGATGCCTAAACTGAACCAAGAAAATTCTGGAGTTTCTGGACAAATACACTTTGAATGGAAATGTTTTTTTCTTACAGGCCCTGGAAAAAACTGTCCAGCACCCATTCTGAATACAAGAGCTGCAGCATACCTTGTCTAGCTCCTCTGTTAAGAAAGTTCTGATGTATTAAAGGGTGTAAGATAAGTCAAAGTAGTAGACAAACTGATGTCTACCATTCAGTCGTGTTCTTCAAACGACTTGCAGAGGGGTTTATTTGGCATGATAAATTGGGATTCTTTGCAAAACGTTACTATTATGGTCTTTTGGCAGAGAAGTATGCTCACAGGAAAACTAAATGCAAGATCAAAACTACAATATAACGCCTGTCTTGTTCATATTCAAATTTTTGTTTCACAAAATAGAAAGTTTGTGTAATTGTGCTGATGCAGAAGACTGCTCCAACTACTGCACTACTCCAAGCACAAGTAGTTCTTTGTTATAATACTAGTTATATTAATTGATAATAACAATACTTTATAGTTTTAATTTACATTGCACTCACAGTACTTTCACAGTTACAGTGTTAGGCTCTAAACAGTAGTTTTCCTAGAAGTAAATAAATAAATAGATCTATTATTGTTTTAATGTCTATTATGTGCAGTTTTAAATAAAACATACTGACCTCAACAGGAACCGCTGCTGTCTGGACATGTGTATATTGGGGTATGTAGGCTCCTTGCATAGCTGTTGTGGCTGGCATGTACTAGAAGGACAAAGAATCCATTAAGCTGAGTTCAAGCCCAATGTAACTATAAGATTCTTCAAAATACCTATCATGATACTGTTTAATAGATATTGACTGTTTCACTAAAGCAATATACATGAGAGAAAGACTTTTGTGTCTCAAATCATCAATAGGCTTTTCAGAAAAGTGAGATACCTGTACTGAGAAAACTCAAATTTTAGACTAGGTGAAGGACTTTCTCTTCTCTTTAATCCTATTTTTTTTTTTTTTTTTAATTCTATCTGCTCAGAAAATAAATCTCCTTTCATTTAGAAGCTAACATGCATCTCTTCTTCTGGNCAGATCTACTTACCACATGTACAAACACCATCACTTTGAGTACCTTGGTGTGATTTGCACTAGGTAACACAAAGAATTGTAGCTGTGACTTCACACGCAGGCCTCCAGAAACCAAGGAATGAATTCAACTGATAGTGGTCTGGCAGACAATGCAATCAGCTCATTACCAAAAGTCCTTCTCCAGCCTGCACTGGTAGATGCCTAAACTGAACCAAGAAAATTCTGGAGTTTCTGGACAAATACACTTTGAATGGAAATGTTTTTTTCTTACAGGCCCTGGAAAAAACTGTCCAGCACCCATTCTGAATACAAGAGCTGCAGCATACCTTGTCTAGCTCCTCTGTTAAGAAAGTTCTGATGTATTAAAGGGTGTAAGATAAGTCAAAGTAGTAGACAAACTGATGTCTACCATTCAGTCGTGTTCTTCAAACGACTTGCAGAGGGGTTTATTTGGCATGATAAATTGGGATTCTTTGCAAAACGTTACTATTATGGTCTTTTGGCAGAGAAGTATGCTCACAGGAAAACTAAATGCAAGATCAAAACTACAATATAACGCCTGTCTTGTTCATATTCAAATTTTTGTTTCACAAAATAGAAAGTTTGTGTAATTGTGCTGATGCAGAAGACTGCTCCAACTACTGCACTACTCCAAGCACAAGTAGTTCTTTGTTATAATACTAGTTATATTAATTGATAATAACAATACTTTATAGTTTTAATTTACATTGCACTCACAGTACTTTCACAGTTACAGTGTTAGGCTCTAAACAGTAGTTTTCCTAGAAGTAAATAAATAAATAGATCTATTATTGTTTTAATGTCTATTATGTGCAGTTTTAAATAAAACATACTGACCTCAACAGGAACCGCTGCTGTCTGGACATGTGTATATTGGGGTATGTAGGCTCCTTGCATAGCTGTTGTGGCTGGCATGTACTAGAAGGACAAAGAATCCATTAAGCTGAGTTCAAGCCCAATGTAACTATAAGATTCTTCAAAATACCTATCATGATACTGTTTAATAGATATTGACTGTTTCACTAAAGCAATATACATGAGAGAAAGACTTTTGTGTCTCAAATCATCAATAGGCTTTTCAGAAAAGTGAGATACCTGTACTGAGAAAACTCAAATTTTAGACTAGGTGAAGGACTTTCTCTTCTCTTTAATCCTATTTTTTTTTTTTTTTTTAATTCTATCTGCTCAGAAAATAAATCTCCTTTCATTTAGAAGCTAACATGCATCTCTTCTTCTGGTTTAGTTTCTGTTTCACAGTTTGGATCACTTTCTGCAAATTTTATCTCCTGAAGGATAAAATCAACTACTTTTTCTTTTTTGACAAAATTCTTGAGTTACCTCCTGGGTTCCTTTCATTTGTTTTGATCTAATTTTTATTCATTTCCAATTTCTGATCGGCTAATTGACTGATTAAAAACTTCTGAATATGATTGTAAAACAGAGATAATTCTTACAATTTTTATTGGATGAAAGACTACTTAAAGGATTTCTCCCCCCCGCCCCCCCCACCATGCAGCAAGCTACACATGCATACTGTGATCTACATGCAGTATTTTCTACTTGTGCAAGTTCTATTTTGTATTGAATTGCTACATACTGTTCCAGTACTGCCTAATGAAAGATGACTCATCTGCTGCGTCAGAGGGCTTATCATCGATGCAGGCTGTAGTGACATGGTGTGGTCCATGGAGGGAGTCAGCACAGCACCCTAGTAAAACAGAGAAAGAAATGGTTGTGGCAATATTCAGATGTTAATTACATTTTTCATCTGACAGTATCGGCTGTCCTTCCAAGGAGAAACACCACAACAACTCTCCTTAATCCCAGGCACTGAATCCCGATGCAGGTCTGGGGAATTGTGATTATTCTACTGGAAGTAGATGCATTTTGTGCAGTTTGGTAATTAGGTAAGATGTGCACTAACCTCCTATTGAACAGACAACTGATGTACAGTGCACTTGAGACACCTGCTGAAAAGCCTTTTTAAAATGTGAGTTTAACCAGATGCTAGCTTTAAAGGAAAAATCTGCACATGCTACCAGGTATAGATTCCTTTAGCTTAACCTCTGAAATTTCAGGCTTTAAGGAAGAAACTTTCTTCTTATCTTTAGGAATGGGTGCTTTTGAGGAATGTTTGTGTTAGGAGAATTCAACACATCACATGAGATGCTCACCCATAAGACAGCTGCCCTATGTAATGGCTGGTTTCATTAGCACACATTTTAGAAGAGTGGGTTGGCAATGCTGATTCTTTGTCAAAATACCAGCTATTGTGATGACCTTCACTCCTGTACCATTTTGTCAGCTTCATAAAAACTGTATGTAAAATGTTTTAATTGACTCATAAGGTGTTCAGAGTAATCTGAAGTGAAGGGTTCTCAACAAATTTCATTTTACTAATGATGTTCTAAAATACGTTTCCAAATAATCTGTATGATTTGTGCTTGCAGAAGTCTTGATTAGAAGTGATGGAGGCTCAAAACTAACAGAAATAATTGCAGTGAACTGAAAGTCAGTATTTTGAATCAATAACTAATCCTTTAAAAAGAAGAAAAAAAGAAAGATAAAAGAAAAAAAAAAGTACAGACAGTTGGAAAAACAACCATGTGATCAGTGTAGATGAAATGAGTCACAGGCACATCAAACACCAAAAGAATTTCCTGTCTGTAGACTGCAGGCTTCTCTGCAAAGCAAATGAGCAAGACAGCACCAGTCTTTGCAGAGGCCAAAAGTGAGCTCAAGTCAGG
>VYZU01021462.1:114742-137258 GCA_013401355.1 Ceyx cyanopectus | reverse complement strand
GCAGTGAGGTCAGCATTTATCCATCTTCCCTGGGATTCCCATGTGGGTATTTGGGGTGGCAAAGCAGAGCAGGTGCTCCAGCTTTCTCTTGTGCCATCTTTGGCACGTGCTCGGCTCCTGGTGAGATGGTTTAAGGAGGGAAACACTACTGACTTTGTTTGATTTCTGCAAGTTTGGCTTTCTGAAATAACTCGCCATGTGGCTGGTTGAATGTCGATGTTGGCACCTCAGAAGGAGTAGGACTACAAAGCCATCACAACAAAATTCATTTAATCCTCATTGGCAGGGAACGCCACCGGAAAAATCTGTCATGCTTTTAAGAGGCTAATTTTACGAAACATAATTTTGTTAACTATTCTGAATGTCCATGCCAGGAACTATTAACAAGTAATTAAAAGAAATACTAACACACATCCAACTATTTTTGAAGCTTTATACAATACTTAGAGAAACTGGTGACAAAATAAATCATCACTTGCTGGTTATTGCTCAATACTTTGTATCCATTGTGTTTTACCCATGAATTGCATCTGAAAACTTAGTTGAATGAAACAGAGGATCGGAAACACTAAATTTAATTAACCTTTCAACTCTGATGATTTTACTGGTATTTGTTGGTGATGCAGACAAATTGGGAAATGTTAACAGAACTGTTGTCTGCTTTAAAAAAAATAGCCGAAGTCTCAATGTGGAGAACTGTTGGTATTGTTCATGTTGTCTTTCAGAATTAAGGAGAGTAGTGTGCAGAACAGAGAGGGCAGCTGGGTGTGAATGCAGGTGGGGAGGTGTTGGAGCTTGATGAATTGTCATGGGGGAGAGGTGGCTACTTCATGCCAGGTAATGGTATTTGTGGCCTGTAGCTGTCCAGGGTTGAGACGTTGTGTTTAGCAGCTGGGGAGCAGTTCAAGTCCTGCCTGGACACTAAAGCTGGAAAGGGGTGTTTGGTCCTTAGCTTGAAGGCTGTTTCTTCCAATAGTTAGACTTCTGGTCCTACTTGTCACGAGTCCATATGAAGCTACAAGTGTTGTTTTTCTTGGTGCATTTTATGCTTGGTGTTGACTGCTGTGATACAGTCCATTTGAAGAACAGAGGAAAGGGATAATTTTTGCTGTATTGAACATAGCTGTACATTTATGTAATGTATAAATAACTGTTAAACGTCAGCCACCATTTCTAAACCCATCAATCTTGGGATTGATGTTCTGTAGCTGTTTCTCCATTTGGGTGGGGATGACTGTCATTAACTGAGGTCAGCTGGACAGAGACCTTGGTGTTAGTGGCTTTGTGTAACTGCTGTAGCTTGCACCCCTCACAAAGATAGAGCCTTGTCTCTGTGTTGTGAATGGATTTGCAAGCACCATTTATATAAGGTCTTGAAGCTGTTTATGAAATAAAATAGCCTGAGTAAAATTCATACTCTGTCTCTAAACATGTCTACTTAAGCCGATAAGTACTTTAAGTAATTTCTATATTTTCTTTCATACAAGCGAAGTACTTATAAGCATAGTCAGAACTCTGATCATACACTAAAATTTTAAAACAGTAAAAATAAGTCAACCTAAGTAAAAGTTTACTTAGTCCAGCATAACAGTAAGCTTAAATTGACAAGTGAACATTTAACTGCTGACTTCAGACACACATGACAGTTCATCTAGGTTTTTGTATAGCCTCAATTCTAGGCTTAGGATATAGAATGAAAAAGAATACTCTTAAACATAGTGTGCTCCCAAATGCTTCAAAGAAGTGGGCACAAGAATTTTACAGCAGCTGCTACACAGGCCAGCCTGAGACTGTGTAATGGAAAAGTTATACCCAGTGATAGCAGTTGGAGACATACTGGTTTATATGCTGGGTCAAATGAACTTCTGAGTGTGCGTGTGTGTGTGTATAAAGATGTGTATAAATACGGATTTTATACTGATGTCATCTGTCCTGTGTAACTACACTTCAAACCTGTGGTGACACCAAGCCCTCAGTCTTGAAGTACTCACCAAAGAGGTGAGATGTGTGTGGCCCAGTCAGCTCAAGAACACTTTATGGAAAAGCACCTTCTGCTGCAGGGCTCCACAGGGGAGGAACAGGTGGGTGTACCTACACCACTGCCACCCCTTAGGATGTGGTTTGCTCTGCTTAGTTGCTGTAGTCCTCTAGAACTAATGTGAATCCTGTGGACAGAGAAGGAAAACAACTGGGGATAAGTATTTTCTGTTGCTTCCTTCAGAAGCAACATGTTTTCATGGGGTAAATGATGTGAGCAAATCTTCTCAGGCACATTGTCACCACCCTTCTCTTTTAAACAGGATAAGAAAGGAGAACACGAAGTGCAGGCTCAAGCCATGGCATCTGCAGTACCTGTAGACATAATTTCTTGCATCATGCTTACATTTTACTACTGTGTAAAGTATTTCAGGTAGGACAAGCTCTGTTGAAGACAGGCAGGGCCTGTTGGTTTTCTGTATTTCTGCCGGAGCTTAAACACAACTCTTTCAAGTTCAGATAAAAAGCAGTTTCCCTTAAATAGGTTAATAGTACATCCAGCTAGTGCAAAAAATACTATCATCAGTTTCAGTTAATTAAACTGGAGCAAATGAGCTTTAATACTTCTTTAGATATACAAGATGAAACATTTGTTAAAAAAATGGTGGATAACTTGGGATAGAAAAGGCTTTGAGCCACTTAAGTGCATCTGTTGAATTTCATGAGGAAGTGAGACCAGCTTACACATAATGATTTCTTCACCCTACCCTGCTGAGGGTTACATCTTTGGTATCTGGTAGTCGCACCTTTCACATTCAAATTACCAAACAGATTTATTTGGCAAAACAATAAAGAGCTTTAACTGAGATAGGCAAACATTTCTATAAGTTGTTTCTTGAACAAGTAGCTATGGTGAAAATAAGTTTGCATTGTGATAAAGGCTAGCGGGAAATCTTGTGTGAGATGACTTTTTAAGTTAAATAGTAGTTATCTCTTTGTTGCCCCCTTTTTATTTTTTTTCTATTGTTTTTAGTGGAACTTTCCAAATGTGAATATGTCAGATGCATTAGAAACCAAGAAGAATTGTCACCAAAACCCACTATTGATACAATATTCCACCAGCCTCATCTGTGATTCCACCTTCATTCTCCTCTTGAGTACTGCATTAGGACCAGCATGCACTTTATCTGCACAGCATCTCCAGTAATTCATGATCTTCCAAAACTTCCAGGCTGAATTTTCTCGTGCCCACCTAGGCCCACAATACATGGAATATAACATTAGCAGTAAGCAGCACAGACACAAGATAACCTCCCAAGATGCTTCAGTGTCTTTCAAGATTTACTCCAAAGAAAAGTAGTGACAGAGCAGTGTAGCAGAGCAGCTTGCATACGTCTTTTATCTGCTTTAAGTGAAGAAAGAAAAGCAAACAAGAAAACAAAAAAAAACAAAAAAACAAAAAAACCAAATCCCCACATATATAAACCCCTTGGGGTAGAACAACAGATGAGTGCTATGTAGAGACGGGTCTTGCAAATCTTTAGGTGCAGGAGCCACGTTTAGTTTGGACCCCTCCTTTTCACTCCTCCATTTTTGCTGCTGTTCTCAGCATGATGATAATTAGGGGGTTATTTACTGGTTAGGTTTGTGGATCCAAGGTTATGACAGTGATGCTTATTTACAGTACTCTTCTAATAACTGTAAGCTGCCCTCCTCTAGTAGAAACCTTATAAACTGGAGATAAAATTAACCTGAAGGATGGCTTAAGGTAGCTGATGTTTATACATTTTTATGACATTAGGCTTTAATAATATGCAGTGGTTCTGTGGGAGCAGACACGCAACTCTGGGAGCAGTGCAGGAAAGAAGACTCACTGAACCCATGTTAAAGATACGTGACCCCACTACTTAGGCACTGCAGATCTTTACACATACTGCATAGTAGCTGATCTCACAACAAGCACACAAAACGTCTTAATCGGGAAACATTCAACTGGTTGATGGCTCTCGTGCACTGCTGGGATATTTTGGCATGATCTGGACTGTGGCAGGATGTCAATAGAATGGAGGCCTTTGTCAGCAGCTGTTGGCTTCTGCTTGTCAACTTTCACAGTCTGACATGTTTTCCCAATGTTCCTGTTTCTCCTCTGATCCTTGCTCTAGTTGTCGGTTTTTCTCTTTCTCCAGGCTACTGGATTCAGCAACATCTAGGGAACAAAAAAAGAGTTATCTGTTTGATACTGGAAAATCCCAGCTGCCAAATCCCATGGTTACTTTACAGCTACATTCCTCCTCATTGAGGATCCTCACTTCCATGGGCCAACATGAATTTATGTGTTGTGGCTTTAACAGTATTGTGTAGTAAGTGCTTAGAAGCTAGTCTCTTAAACAGAAAAAAAACCATCAACAAAAAACCAAACCCACAAACCCCCAAGATTTTAACAGTACATCAAATAGAACCTCAGTAGAGCTGATTTTCTTGTATAGTTCTACAGGGCTCTTAACAGATTTTCTTCCTTCAGAGCAATTCACTTCCAAGGAAGGTTGTTTACAGGTAGTCAAACTTCCCATTAGCAGAACAGTGACTTTTCTGGCTGCTGCCCCTTTCCAGGGTTGCTGCTCAGCACCTCTTGTTCTGACTGGCTTTCCTCTTCCCCTGCTGTATGGTGTGGTGCACAGGATAGTGCACTGAATGGTCTGTTCTTCTTGGCCAGAAGGGAGAGTAAAAAAAGCAGAGACAACAAGTCCTAACCTGTATTTGTCATTTCAAAGGTTTTCCTCCTCATGAATCAGTGGACATCTGAACAGAGAAGGTACCAGCCCTGTCCTAGTGGACCACGTCCAAAGGAACATCTATCAGGCCTGCTGTCTCTTTAGAACAAGGAGGAGTTATTTGCCAAGCTGGAGACTAGCTTCCTGCCTGTATCAAGGTGTCCTTTATACTTTTACAACAAATATAAGTAACATTTAGAAGTGGCTGATGCCAAATGTTCTGCTTGAGCGGCGATGGAAGCATGAGGAACAGCAGCTGTCGCTGCATGGCTGGGGTGGCCCTGGCCCTCCCTCCAGTGCAGCTGGCTCTCTGGCTCTTCCAGGAAGTGTTTGAAACCATGACATTATCTGATAGCACTCGAGGGAAAAGGTATGAAGAGCAATGCTTCACTAAAAAAAAAATAATAAAAAAATAAATGAAGTGCTGGCCTCACAACATGAAATTTAAAAGTGTAGGGATTTTTTTTCTCGTTTTACAATAAAACATTATTTAAAAGATAGACTTAAGACTATTCCCTGAAAAGGGAAGTTCCTGCTGGGATTGTCACCCACTGTGGTGGGAATTTAAAAGTCTGGATTCGGCTCCTTTCTCATCCTGCATGGGTAATCTTGGACAGAATATTTCATCTCAGTTTTCCATGTATGAAGATGAGGTTAATAAATAGTCATATTCCTTTTTTATTTTTTTTATTTGATCTCTTCCATCTTGGGAAGACAGTGGGTGATGATCTGTGAAAGATGATTAAACGGTTCTATATAAATCTATAAATAAGTTTATAAAGTCTGTACAAGTAGTGATAGGCATGGAACATCAAGAAGTGGCCACACACTGACAGGGATATCCTGAAGGACTGGTCTGTCTGGTCCCAAGCAGGCACTGCAGGAAAGGATGTGTTTTCAAGTCATTCCATTCTGGAACTGAAACACTGAAACTGAGGTTTCTTCCTCACATGGATAAAATCAATGAAGGAACAGACAACTTGCTTCAGTCTGGGGAAGGGGCTGAGCCCCATTTCTTAGTCCATTATTGTACCACCCCACCGTGGTGCTGGAGGGGAGGGTCGTTCTTTGGGGGGCAGTGCATGCTACACATTGCAGAACAGTTGGAAACACAGGCTCAAATGCCAACCCTGTAAAAGCAGTATTACAGAATCCGTGTTTTAATATTCCCTTAAACTTCTGGGTTTCAGTGCTACTTAGATTGTATTACACAGTTTAGCTCTCCAAAGCCAGATACACCTGCGATCTTTGCTACAGAAATCGGGGTAACTGAAAACAGTTGTTATCCCTGGGTTAATCAGAAAGCAGTTGTACAGCCCAGGCCAGAGGCTGACTGTACAATCGAACCCACACGTCACCCACCCGCAGCATTCAAGTGGCTTTAGTCTCGCTCTCCCCTCACCAGCCACACAGCACAGCTGCCCACTGCCAAGCAGGGGGCCCTGTGCTTCAGCTGCTCTCCCTTCCCAGGCTGGGGGGCTCCTCTCAACCCCCCAGCCCTGGGAAAAAGAAAACACTTTCCCATTTCTCTGCTCCTTCAGCCAAAATCAGAGCTTGAACATTTCTAAGCTTGAAGCACCCATGCAGCTGAGATGCCAGCCAGGAGCACCCCAGAGGCTCCCCCACTTTTCCCTGCCACTCACAGGGGAAGGGGGAGCAAGAGCTGCAGCTCTAGGGAACTTTCACCTGCTCTGGAGCAGCTCCCAAACCCACCAACCTGGCTGCCCTTCAAGTCCAGCTGCTCCAGTGGTAGGACTGGGAGTGATTAGTATCGGTGTTTGGGTTGTGGGGAGGGAAAGCATTTAGAAAGCTTGAATTGTGGTCATCGTTTTTGTTGTTTGACTTCTGTGGGAAGAAGGTGCTGCTTATGCTCTTGATTTTTATTTCTTTCTAAATGTCCAGAGAACTCCAGAGGTAAATGCATAAAAGAATTATTTTGCTTCTTGTGAGAGTTCTGGTGACCATCTCTGACAGGAGCACAGAGGAAGAGCCACCCCAGCAACTGTTTCCTTCTGCCTCCTGCCAGCCAGCCTCCTTCCCTCTGAGTTTAACCCCTACCTTGCTATGCACCACCTATCCACACCTTACAGCTGACACCTTTTCATTTTGAGAAAGACTGTGTGGCACCCTGGAGGAAGAGCTGGCAGAGCCTTTGTGAGAGGCAGAGCTGGGCTGCAGCAGAGTGGGCAGCTAACAGAGTGTACAGGGGGCTCACACCCCACACTCGGGCACTCCCCAGCCCCTCTGCACTGGCTCCAGGTAAAATACCAAGTCATAGTCTGGCATTGACTATGTGTACTTCCAGGTGAGCAAGGGATAAACGTGGTGTCCCCGGCTCTCTGTGCCCGTGTGCATCTCTGCTGGCTGCAAAGGCAGAGAAACAGAGGTTTTCACTCCGAGCCTGGTAGGGTGACAACCAGGTCAAACCTGCTCAGAGAGAACATGTGAAATTTTCAGCCCTGTCTGGGGAAGAGATGGGAACAGTGGAATCAGAATGCCAACTAAGATGTATCAGAACTTCAAAGTGGGAAAGCTTTGGATGAAATCATTTTACCAAAGTTCCCAAACTGCAAAATGAAACAACTTCTCTGGGAAATAGCGGATTTCCAGCTGCTCACAGAGCAGATCATCAGCTGTTGGAACAGCACAAGAGATGCAAAGGCCAGCAACTGCCTGCTTCTGCATCTTTTTCTCTGTGATTATTACAAGTCTTCTTTGACTAAGAATATAATTAATCAATTTAATTAACTAATGGAGACAGGTAGCTGGGAAGTTGCTAGACCCATGAAGGACTTGCCTGTTTTATATGAGCTCCCTGAAGCAGGCAGATACTTGATTCATTATTTCCTCCTCCAGCTTCTTCAAAATATTTTTCCTCTGTGGGCATTGTACAGTTGCCCATCATTATGGTCTTTGCTACAGACACTTGTGTCCCACTTGCTGGGGTATTGTAAGCTGTGTAGATGGGAAAGAGGCTGAAGCATCTCTAACACAGAGGAGAAGTAAGTAAGAAAAATAATGAGAATTAGATGATCAGACTGGAGTATACAGGGTGGGGAATTGAGGAATAACTAAGTGAAGATTTAGCTAAAGTTGCAAAACAGACAGGTCAAAGCTTATCTAAAAGCAAAAGCTTTGTTTTCTAACCATGTACCTAACCCTCTGTGAGGGATCCTGAGTCCAAACCCCATGGAGGAATGAGCAGAAGAGCTGATCGTTTTGTGCTAACCTGCCTCAGAACATGGAAATTCTCATATGAAAATGTACCTTTGAGGAGGTGTAGAGCATTGACATCAGCTTTGGAGCTTAGCAGGGAAAGAAAGCCAATGTGAGAGAAAGTTTTTTAATGAGATGGGCACCACAGAGGAGGAGGAGGCAGATCTGCAGGCATTCTTCAGGCATTGCCATGGAGTAGAGTCCTGCAGTAAGGCTGTAGATGAGGGGTAGGTTATTGGCAGACAAGAACTGTCATGTCCTGCCCTCAGTGACATACGTCTCTCAAACACATTTCTTATCACTCCACTGTGACATGAGGAGAGAAATAGTGGCTCATTTCCCCTACCCTGTGGTCAGAAACTTGCTGATGCTCTGTAGGAACTGGGACTCATCCTTCCAGGCAGGAGACAGCAAGAATGAATGAGGTAGAGTGGCTGTGATTTGAGTTACTGCCTGGCACCTGAGGGGAAAACCCCAGTTTTTGCTGCTCTGAGTAGGACCAGACTCTGCTTCAGCCTGGATTCAACCTCCCTGATCTTAAAATCTATCTTTGTCTTTCTCTTGAGCAGACTTTTTAAGGAAATGTTAATGTAACTCCAGTTCTCCAGGGATAGGTGCAGCTTCTGTAAATCCCTGTGACAACTATCAGTCTGCTGAAACAGAGGTGCTGTGAAGGGAAAGGAGGAGGAGGATTTTGATGGGAGCAGGAATGTATCCCACCACTCATCTCCTGGAGACAACTGCAGCTTCTTCTGTCTCACTAGAGACTGGGGAGTGGCAAAACAGAGCTTAGTATTTATTTATATTTGTACTTTTAAACAAAACTGGTGAGGTTCAGCCAACCTCAGCAGAGTTTTTATTTGTATGAAATGTAGCAACCCTCTGAATGACAACACTTGGTTCCAAGTCCACACTACCTGCAGTAATCTCTCATAGAGCATCACCTCACCTCTGTTCTTCCCTTCCCCTCTAAAAAGCACTGTTCAGTATTTTTAAACAGTGAGCTTCCAAGGTGTCTATTTAAAAAATCCAGTCCTAGTTACCAAATATCCCTTCTGAAACAGTGTCAGTCACTGTCTCTCCACACAGTCGGTGTTGCCCTGAGGATCAGATGGGCTGGGTTAGCAGATGATGAGCAGAACAGGTCTGATGGCTTCCCACCTCTGCACTTTGTCTCCTGAACGGAGACATTGATTCGTTCTACAGCCGATTAACACCACAGTGTCAGTGATGCTACTGACAGTCCAAGCATTTAAGATATCTTCTTTGTAAGGGATGATTTTTACACAAATAAACCCCATTTCCTCTGTTAATTTTTCTTGGCAGAAGGATGAAGAAGCAGAAACGTGTCTCAGGAGCACATAGCACGTGGTTTGAGTGCTGTGAAGGTGCATTGCTACCTTTACAAGTTTGGAAATGTATTTGTTGCTTGGAGGTGATTTGAGTACAGGAGTTCCCCTGTAGTAACATCATGGCAAAGTCTGCACACTCTTTTTCTGTGACATTGTAGTTCCAGAGGTGTAACTGGGATGTCCTATGAACAATAGATTTACTCAGGTGTTTGATGGACAGGAAAATGATACATATCATAAGGACACTACAAAAGTCCTGTCCAGCTTCTATGAGAGCTTGTTCCCTTTGGGGGATTGGTCTGGTTTCCTTACAACATGTTCTGTTTTCTTTCCCCTTCTCCCTTTGTCCTGTAAAGCACACAGAGGGAGGGAGCTGGGAGGAGGTGTCCCTGGAGCTGAGCAGATAGCTCATGCCTCCTGCCTTGCTGGGCTTCTCCTTTGCCCAGGGCAGACCTTCAGTCACAACCTCCAACACCTGCTGTATGTATCTCAGCAGTCCCTTTCCTGCTCAGGAGGAGTATCTGCCATCAGCCCCCTGCCCTCCCACCTCATCCGGCTTCACAGTGCTGAGGGGTAGGCACAAGCAGCTGAGATCTCTCCACGTGTCACACCGTGGGCTACAGGTGATAAAATTATGTCTGTCTCAAGAAAAATCTTTGTCCCAGAGCTGAAACCCACTCCCTTCTACGGTTTCTGGAGGAAAAGGAACTCCTGGCCACCATCTCCCTTGCAGTGCTGCACGGGAAGCCTAGCGAAACCGGGGGGGCTGTTGTTATCTCTGGTTAAACCAGAGCAGCCACCACCCGCCTACCCCGTCAGGGCTGGTGAAATGGGTATGGGGAGGTACCCAGGGTCTACGAGCAGTGTCTCTGCTAGTCTCCTGCTGAGCCTGGCCAGCGGCAGAGAGGATGTCCTCTCACATACTCTCAAGTACAAGCCTTTGTTTTCCCGCCTGCTAAAGCCACCTTCTGTTGTGTCTTCCTGTTTTATCCCTTGAGCTCTGCACTCTGCTGCCTTGTTGCCTTTTACCGAAGGCGTGTTGGAGGCAACTTACACACATCTGAGCAGCTGACTGAGCTGCCTGGAGTTCCTGCTGAGTAACAGCCCCAGGGAAGAAGCAGCCCCAAAACTTTGACAGCTACAAATTCTACCAAGGTCTTGTTGTCACTGCCTCCTCTCTAGCTTCTTGTGGTTGAGAAAGATGAGTCTGTGTCTACACAAATGATTTCATGAATTGGCTTCTTAAATATCAGCACAACAGTTCCTTGAAGGATGCTGCCAGCTTACTTTCTTGATGGTGATGTGCATGGAAAAACTCCCCATAACCTTCTACTAATTATGAAAAACGTGAGTGGGACTCTAAAGAGCTACCCAAGAATTTCTGAAATTTCACCAGGTATATTAAATCAGGATGTTTTGTTTCCCTTCCTTTGCTGGGAAGGTGGTTTTCTGCACTAACAAAATAGAGTGTTATCTAAATCAGCATCACCTTTATATTCAAAAAACAGTTTATTCTTACAAAGATGGAAGAGTAAAAATGTTATGTAGAAGGGAAAGAGACTGGCAGGATTTGCTGGTTGTTTGTGTGACAAAAGCTGAATGGCATACACAAGCTTCAGCGACAAGAATAGTGAATTCACTGGAAGCAAAGAGAGAAAGGAGGTGTAAGGAATAAATTTCTCTTTGCTTTGCTAAACCATACTGCAACACAGGCAAGGAGGGGTAAAAACAGTCTGCAAGGCAGAAGATGGCAGTGCAAATCGAAAAAAATCAGAGGTAGCTCAGGAAGTTACTGAAGAAGCTGGAAGGAAAAAAAGCAATGAAAGGTATTTAGGGGACACAGACAACAGAGGAATCTAGAGAGCAACAGTTTGTGGAGAGATTAAATTCTGGGACACCGGGGATGATCACACTGAGGTGAGAGCAAGGTAGCTGTGCACATTTTGTGACTGCTGTCTGTGGAGGAGAGTGGGACTGAGCAGGACGAAGATACATAAATTGTTATGCTTGTCCAATTAGTCACTTGACAGTGGATGACACTTTCTACTCAATCTACATTCCACGACCAGTGCTAAGATTTTCCCTACGTGCCAAGCCCTCTCAGTGTTCCCTTGTCTCTCTGCAGCACTAGAACTAAGTAACCTCCTGGCCTCCAGCTACATTGAAGTTTCCTATTATAGAAAGTTGTTTTGTGATGAATCCATTTGTATGGTGTTTTGCTGAATACATACTAGTAACGTTTGAATCAATATCCATGGAACTTGTCAAATTTCAAAACAGTAGAGAGATTTGCAGGGACAAGAAGGTGATATTTACAATCTTAAAGGATTAGCAGTAATAAAGAAGCAAAACTGCAGTTTCAGAGAGACATAAAGAAACAGTCTTGTTTTTATAACAGTCTTATTCTTGCAATTAATCCATTGTTTCTCTTCTGGAGTCAAACAACTCTTTAGTTAGTGTACACCATGGATTTTTCACTACTGCCTTCCTCCTTTTTTTTCTTCACTTTATACTGACATCAATTTTCTCTTCCTGTCAGACATCAGTTACTGCAAACCCACAAACATCTCATCTGCTTTTAACTTCCTCCTCTCAGCAAAGGATCTGCACTTCTTCTTCTCCAGCATAGTGCCAATTTCTTGCCAATAGTTGCCTCTACTGTAGTTAGCATCTTCCTGAGCTTGTGATCACACTGACTCCAGCTTTTCCATTGGCAGCAGCTCTCGAAGCCCGTAGCTGCTCTGCCCAAACCCCTCATGAGACGGTACCACCACTGGAGTCCTACTCACAGATCAGTCATTAAACAGAGCCACATCCAAGTGCTGGTTTTGAAGAACATCCCCTGAAGGCACTGCTCAAGCATGTTATATTGAACCACTGTTTCACCACCTCTCTCTGCCCCCTTCAAAACCTGATGTGGACACAGAGGGTTTCTCTGTAGTAGCAGCGAAGCTCTGGCAAACCCCGAGTTTCACCATGTCTGCTCTCAGAGGCAAAAGAGAGCCCTGCACGAGGAAATCTGTGGAGGCACGAGGAGTACTTTTCCCCATAGTTGGTTTTCTAAAGCACAGTCATATTTGTGCTGATGGGAACAAGAGTTGCACCCACCGCTGTTGAGGAAAGTCTAAAAGGGTAGAGGTAGAAGGCAGTGCCCTGCACAGGGCTCCCCAGGCTTGAATGGTCTCTAGAAATCCTGACAAGAAGTCATTTTCTGACTTCAGCCTTCTGGCATGGATCAGGATGGTGACAGGGTAAACCTCCTGCCACAGGACGTGGGTATCGATGCACAACAGCACTGAAGCAAACTTTCCTTAAGGGGCAGAAACTGGAGGCACAAAATACTGTTCAGTAGGAAAGGAGGGTTGGATAGTAAGTAGAGAGAGCAGGAAACAGGGGATAATAGCTGGTAAAGAAAATCGTATGGGAATTTAAGGTCAGTAGTTGAAAAGGGAAGCAGGGTGTAAAAAAGACAGAGGAAACAGAAAAGACATGGTTATGAAGCAGCACCAGAGGTTTGTCATGCTTTCTCTGTGTAAATACACATAGAGTCTCATAACGAGCCACCCAGGCTGAACAGCAAGGATCCTATTGCCCTGAAAACATGAATTTGTAAGCACAAGAGAATAGAACTGTATTTTATGAAAAAAAGAGATGCTGAACAAGTCTGCAATGACTGTGCCAGTACCTGGAGCATATTGAATTCAGTCTGTGGTGTACAGCTCCCACAAGGTGACCTGTGCTCTCTTTTAGCACTTGCTACCCTTTTCCCTTTGGTTTTGGAAACACCCTGAAAAACATTGCCTAGGACATCACTCTTTCTAAGAACAGATTTACCTGTAGAACTTGGGAAGGATCATGGATTTTATCTATGCAGGGATGTAAAAACCATTTTTTGGGGAACCACACATGGACACACTTTTCCTCTGCTGTTGCTATCTTCTCTTCAAGACCACAACCAAAGAAAATAAAATAATCTAGCATCCCTGCTAAGGGCATATGTCTGAATAGGCACAAGCTTAATAACGTCCCTATTTCAATATGTATAGAACCAATTGTGAATAGGTAACGTCAAGCATCACCCTGTAACATTTCAGGGTGGTTCGGCGTTCCCTTTATGAGGTCAGGGCACCTTCCGTGAGGTCAATGCAAAGGAAAATATTGGTGTCGTCCCTTCTCCCGATGCTTCGGAACCAGAAGCTCTGTTGTTTTAATTCCTGATCTTTTGTGGCTACCGCAAAGGAGCATCGTCCAGAAGGCACCGTGTGCTCGTCCTCCAATGGCTGCTGCCCTCCCGGCCCTTTTGCAGCCGCGGGCCCCCCGCCGCAATCTGCCGGCCCCCGGGCGGCCGCCGTGGGCAGGGGCGGTGGGGGAAGGTCTCGGTGGGGTGAGAGGGGGCACCGGGCAGGGGCAGTGGGGGAAGGTCTCGGTGGGGTGCGAGGGGGCACCGGGCGGGCGCGGGGGGATGGGAGGCAGCTGCGGAAGGAAGGGTGGCCCCGCAGAACGGGGCTCGGGGGCCCCGTGGCGCATCCCGGGGGGCCTCCCCGTGCCGCCGCTCCTCGGCCACAGCCAAGAGCCAACCCCGGGCCGCCCGCAGCCCGCACGAAGCCCCACCGGCCATTTTCGGAAGGGAGGGCTCCTTCGCCTTTGTCCGGGCGGCCGGCGGGAGGGTGACGCGCCCCTCGCTCTCAGGCTGTGGGGGGCAGCGCAGTGGGGGGCAGGGGCGGCGGGGGCTCTTCCCGGCTCCCCCGCACAGCCGTGCGGGCTGCACCGCGCCTCAGCCCCGAGCACGGACCCCGCCCCGAAAGCCTTCGGCTGTTGTTGGAGGGGACGGGAGCCCAGAGGTGATCCCGGGAAGTGTCCGACAACCCTAAAGCCTCCTTTGTCCCCAGCAGCGAGCTGCCCGCGTCCGCTCGCAGGGAGTGCAGAGCAGCACCCACAGCACCCGCAGCACCCGCAGCACCCGCAGCACCCACAACACCCGCAGCACCCACAACACCCACAACACCCACAGCTCCCACCCGCGGCAGCCGCCGGGCCAGCTCCGCCTCACCGAGACCTGCCCTTCCCAGGACTGAAAGATGTCCTCCCTCTTCAGCTTCCCATGCAAGCCAGTCCCCTAAGGCTTTGGTGGGTTCCTTAATTAAGCATCAGGCAACAACGGGTGCTCTCAGATGAGAGAAAAAAAAAGAAAGATAAAAGATAGGGAAAAGTGTAATCTATTAATTTTAAAAGACTATCCACTCATTTTTTGGGAACACCATAAGGTCCTTGAAGTCAACACATCACCTACTCAAATGGATGTAGGTGAACTCAATTGACCCCCAAGAGTTTTCTGTTCAAAATGCCTGGCTGCAGGGGGGGTGGTGTCTGCATAAATCCAAATTCCTGCCCTTAAATTATCTGTTAGATTGGCCATGTGTCTGTGGAACCTGTTTTATGAGCTTGTAAATGCCATTAAATCTGTTGTGCTTTAGCAGGTAGTGTATATTTCTATCCAGCCTCTGTTCAAGGACTTCCATAGTCAAACATGAATATAGAAAATCTACATTTTGGAGTCAATATGGTGCATTTGGAGCCACCTACCGCCTGCGGTACCTGCGTAGATGTGACTCCATCCACAGGACGTGGCTGTTCTTTTCGAGAAGGTCCTACACGAGGAGTGGATAAAGGATAATTGCCCCGTTCTCAAAGAGCAATTCTCTGTGCCCAAAGGCAGGTGCTTTGGGATGTGTCTAAGGAAAGGCAGCATTTCATGTGTGATGCTAATGAGCTGCACTGGCCACTATTTTTCTAATTTTCTTCTAGGATTTGGTGGCTTCAGTCAAAGGCAGCCCCACCCTGTCTATCCAGGGGATTTCTTACTGTTGAGATTTAGCTCAAAAGCAGTGAACTTCTTTTTTTTTCTTTTTCTTTTTCGTTTCTTCTTTTTCTTTTTTTTTTTTTTCTGAATTGTTGAACTTCTTCAGAAAAGAAATTTGCTAGAGAGGAACCCATTCCTATTTCAGCACAACTCCTTCCTGTTGAAAGGGAACACTGGCCATAGCTGAAAGGGGTTTAAGATTTTGTGTTAATATCTTATCTCTTAATGCTGTTTTCTGTTTAGTTACTTATAGATCAGAAATTAAAACAGCAACTAAGCATAATGCAGGTTCTCACTCCAAGGCAAGGTTTTAATCTGTCATGTGATTAGTCATTGATGGGGATTGCTAATGCAGTCAGGGGTACAGTGCTTTGCCATGTCTAAAACTTATTCCCAATTTATTTCAGGGATCATATAAAAAGACAGAAAATAATGGATTCACTGGAAACACTATGTTCTCTGCTCAGTATTTAACTGCAAGAAATGCTTCACTTCTCACACAAAACAACAAAACACCCCTTCTGCTTTACTCTGTTGTTACTATTTCTAGATTTTTTTAGATTATTTCTTAACTTTAGATGTACTTGTTCAGGACTTAGGAATGTTTGTATCCTTAAAGTGTATAAAAAGAAGATAAATAATAATAGTAAAGATATAATCTATAAAGTCGGTTTTGAGATTACAAATTAAAAAAGAAATTGTCAGAAAATGTGTTAGTAAAAAATATTAGTAAATTAACACTTCAGCAAGAACAAATTGATAGAGGAGAAAAAATGATACACTTATGAAATGTAATGCAGATCCAAAAGAAAATATTCATTTAATTGATTTAGAAATTCCAGTTTTGAAAATAAATCCTGGATTTAGCATCTATTCTTCAATTTTGAGTATGGGTTCTACATGCATGGTGTTTACAAGCAGGAATTGTCATTTGATAACCAGATCTCAAAGGTGTTCAGAGGTTTCCACTGCTTGACCTACAACTCCAGAACTGCAAAGCAAGTTCTGACTTGTTTTGCCTCTTCCCCAGGCTCTGCAGAAGTTTTAAGATGAGACTACATGTGCACAGTGTCTTATGCTATAGGTTTGCAACAATTTGTCCAACATTTATAAAATAAATAACATAACAGAAAAAAAGCAGCCCTCTACCTAATCCCAAACCCGAACACTTCATACAAGAATAATCAATTGCAACATTATTTCAGCATATGGAAACAACTCATGTCTGTGCAATAGGGTTCTTGTGGGGATTTCAGGTATAAAATCTCATATCTTTTTCACTCCTGATTTAGAGAAAACAAAATCTTCCCTTAGGCTACAGTTTGTCTTTTTTTTTTTTTTTTTTCCTTTTTCCCCCTCCCTGCTCAAAACAGTTTCTAAGCTCTCTGGAAACATGTATAGGGGAAAAATATTTTCCTTATTGGAATAGAAAGGTTCGTTCCCTCTTTTCTAATTATTAAGACAACTGCACTTTGGAACCTGACATTTTGCTGCTTCTTGTTGGAATACACCCATGAACCACTTCACAGTTAGTTTTGAACCTCTGCAAGTTACTTACAGAACATGGGGAAAACCATAAATTAGGTTGACAGCATTTTCATCCAGAAAGCTGATCTGGTTTGTTCTGTTTCTTCAAAAGCCAGCATTTGAAAATTCCATTTGCAGCTCACAAGCATAACCTTTTAACCAGGCCAGGGAGTGATTTCCTAAGAAACTGAGCAGGCACCTGTTGGCCTTTGGCTTAGGGAAGCCAGGAAACACTTTTGTCTTTCTCTTTCCACTGCTTAACTCCCTCTGCCCACACTTCTCTCTTTCTCAAAGTAAATAACCACAAGTTGCTGAAAACATGCACAATCATAACTAGCAGTATTTGAGCTAGTTTCAGCTTCCCAAGGTTTAAGGCAGCATTAAAAGTGTGCAATCAAAAAGTCAGGATACTAAAAAAATATATATATTAAATCAAATAATTAGATGGTACTTCTGATATGAAATATCCCCATTTATTCTTCCCATCTTAGAAATACAGAGTATTTATATATATATATATATTTATATTTTATTTTTAACTTTAAGAGGGAAAGCTCTATTTTTACTAACATGCCAGTGCTGCAGAAAATTTAGCTGGAGTTTCCTGAATTTCAGGGTTTAATTAAGCAACTTGAGTACTCAATTCAATTAGGTTGCTTTACGTCTATGTTTCATTGCCATCAGAGCTGATATTTGCATTTTTTGGTTTTTTTTTTAGTTAAAAAAAAAAAAGATATATTTTGACTAGAACCATATTTCGGTTTGAAATTAGGATTTCAGCATCGAATATTAATATTAGAAATCTGCACAAAGCTAAAACAAAGGGGTATGAAACACTTCTGAATTTTCCTGGATCCATCATTTAATGTAAGAACACAGTCTGAAGAATAGAATTAACATCTTCATTCTTTGGGTAAAAAAAACCACCAAACCAAATCAAACCAAAGCAAACCAAACCAGCACATTTTTGCATTTCTTTGCTAACACAACTTTGACTATATTTTTACACTGTTAACTTATGGCAAATAAGGCAGGTATTAGCCTCGTCTCCAGCTGCTGCCTATGAGAATGTTTCACTGGCTGTTTACAGATAGGNTTTTTTCCTTTTTCCCCCTCCCTGCTCAAAACAGTTTCTAAGCTCTCTGGAAACATGTATAGGGGAAAAATATTTTCCTTATTGGAATAGAAAGGTTCGTTCCCTCTTTTCTAATTATTAAGACAACTGCACTTTGGAACCTGACATTTTGCTGCTTCTTGTTGGAATACACCCATGAACCACTTCACAGTTAGTTTTGAACCTCTGCAAGTTACTTACAGAACATGGGGAAAACCATAAATTAGGTTGACAGCATTTTCATCCAGAAAGCTGATCTGGTTTGTTCTGTTTCTTCAAAAGCCAGCATTTGAAAATTCCATTTGCAGCTCACAAGCATAACCTTTTAACCAGGCCAGGGAGTGATTTCCTAAGAAACTGAGCAGGCACCTGTTGGCCTTTGGCTTAGGGAAGCCAGGAAACACTTTTGTCTTTCTCTTTCCACTGCTTAACTCCCTCTGCCCACACTTCTCTCTTTCTCAAAGTAAATAACCACAAGTTGCTGAAAACATGCACAATCATAACTAGCAGTATTTGAGCTAGTTTCAGCTTCCCAAGGTTTAAGGCAGCATTAAAAGTGTGCAATCAAAAAGTCAGGATACTAAAAAAATATATATATTAAATCAAATAATTAGATGGTACTTCTGATACGAAATATCCCCATTTATTCTTCCCATCTTAGAAATACAGAGTATTTATATATATATATATATTTATATTTTATTTTTAACTTTAAGAGGGAAAGCTCTATTTTTACTAACATGCCAGTGCTGCAGAAAATTTAGCTGGAGTTTCCTGAATTTCAGGGTTTAATTAAGCAACTTGAGTACTCAATTCAATTAGGTTGCTTTACGTCTATGTTTCATTGCCATCAGAGCTGATATTTGCATTTTTTGGTTTTTTTTTTAGTTAAAAAAAAAAAAGATATATTTTGACTAGAACCATATTTCGGTTTGAAATTAGGATTTCAGCATCGAATATTAATATTAGAAATCTGCACAAAGCTAAAACAAAGGGGTATGAAACACTTCTGAATTTTCCTGGATCCATCATTTAATGTAAGAACACAGTCTGAAGAATAGAATTAACATCTTCATTCTTTGGGTAAAAAAAACCACCAAACCAAATCAAACCAAAGCAAACCAAACCAGCACATTTTTGCATTTCTTTGCTAACACAACTTTGACTATATTTTTACACTGTTAACTTATGGCAAATAAGGCAGGTATTAGCCTCGTCTCCAGCTGCTGCCTATGAGAATGTTTCACTGGCTGTTTACAGATAGGCTGGGGCTTTATCACAGGTCTGATGCAAGAAAGCTGAATTTTTTCTCTGGCCTCTGTGACCCCATTATGGTACTTTGTTAGCATGCATTCTGCAAGCTCAGCCTCAGCCCTACAGCACAACTATATGTTCAGACAATGGACTCAAAACAGACTTGCAAAAAAATAGCTTCAAACTACACTCGCAGACTTCGGTTTACCTAAACATAGAATTTGTTTTATATTTTCCTACTCGATTTTTAAACTTTGATTTAAGTAATACTTTAAAAGAATTTAAAAACTCAGAGAAACCGTTTGCTGTTGTAAAACTTTACAGAAACCAAAAATAGTTCTTGAAGAAAAATTTGAATCTGAAATTTGTAGAAACGACTAAGTCTAAGATGTATTTGTGTGCCTCCAGTTGTATCAAGGATTGCTCAATTGAGATGTAAATTGAGCTTTAAAACAGGAATTAATTAGCATGAAAGTAACACTATATGTATGTGCTTTAATTTTGTCAGACTTTGTACTTAGGGGATGCAGGGGATTTTTGTTTTACAGATCACAATTTTACTTAAATACTTTTGTAGAAGTTTTAGTTACTTGACTCAGCTACTTTTGGCAATAACTATGCTGTACGTAAAATGTTTTTGAAAAAAATAGGATCAAACTTCATTGACTGATTATCAGAGAACCACATCTTAGAGGGAAAAAAATATAGATAATGCCTTATACAAAAAGATTATGCCAGTTATTTTATACTGATAACACCTACCAGAATAAATATTTTCTACTCAAAGTTCCCTAGCATTTTATACCTAAAAATATATACAATATTGCAAAGGAAACTTCTATGGTATGGCTTTAATGAGAAAAACCAAAGACTAAGCTGAAGTTATTTTAAACCAGATATAGAACAACTGAAACGACCTAATGAAATTATTCAGATATAAGCACTAATGTCTGCAGAAGGAGCTAACAACCCTGCAGCTCAGCCTTCAGCCTCACAGGTAGTTTGAAATTGCCATATACTCTGTAATCCACAAACTCAATTATTCAGTCTGCTTAACAAACAGCAGAAACAAAATACTCAGCTGTATTACACATTAGGTTGATTTCTGATCTTGAGAAAAACAGTAAACAGCAAATGATAAAATATATATGGAGCTGGAAAAACAAATTTTAAATACAAACATTTATTATTTGTTCTTCAAAGGATATGTGTATTAATGGCCAATTAAAAAAAGCTATTTTTAATAAATGTTACATTGAAACTGGAATACTTATTTATGATTAAATTTGTAAAAGTCATAACCAAACAATTGCCTGAACTGGAAGGCAATGAATTCTTATCACCACTGGCAACACAATAAAGATATTTTAAGATATTAAACCAAATTAAAACAAAACACAATTAAAAGTAAGCTATGTAACTTCAGCAACTACCATCTCCAGTTTTGCTTTACTATAACAAAATTAATTTATATCCAATTTTAAAAATCATTATTATTAAAACCAGAGTTGCAGTTTCTTCAAAAGCTTGCATTAGACAAGAATTTTTGGATAAGAGATGAAGATTTTTTTTCTTATTAATAAATAATGGCTATTTGGAAGGAACTCTGGGCATCAAAATCTAACCAGTATCAGATATTAGAAACAAAATGGAATACTCCTTCCCTATAAGTTTTGAGATATGTGTAGTCTTGGGGCTGAATTCACCATAGACCTATGATTCTGTTAGCTAAAAATACCACTATGGTATTAGTCAGGCAAAACAGATTCTGGACAGGAGGGTCTCATTGCTCTCACCAAAGGGATTTTATGCTTTTGTGTTGCTGCTCCATTTTACTGCCTTCTTTGAGTTTTTTTTTTTCACCCCTCAGCAAAAGAGCTCCTTGATCAGATGAGGAGCAAACCAATATATATTCTTATTTTTTCTAAAGTGCAAGAAAATAAAACAAAACAAAAACAGAACAAAGAACCATCTGAACTGAGTCAAAATACATTTAACTAGTGAGAAACACTTTTACTTCTGAAATAGCACCTTCATTTTGATTTATCTACTTGTAAAAGCCCACTAAATATTTTGTAGCTAGAGGAAGCCATATTGGCAATTCTTCCTGTCACTTGATCAAAGAAACTTCTGAATTTGTCTGGCTGTATTATACATGCATATCCCCCCCTTCCATCACAGTTGCAAAGATATCAATTTTTAGATATCAAACTGAAACATAAACTCTATTTTGAAAGCCCCATTTTAAATCTAGCTATACCAAAGTGATCACTGATTAGAAGCTTTTTTTTTTTAATATGTACATAAAAGACTGATAGCTATTTCCACATAATTTAAGTGTATGCGGTCAGATTTTTGTTTTGCAAGATCTATTTGCCAATGTTTGAAAGCTGAAAAGATTCAGCAATCAGTCCTTGAATAAAGAGATTCTCGGACAGAACGGTAAAAAGAATATACTTACTTTCAAATCAGCATGCAGAGCTTCATTCTAAGCCACAGTCTCAGTGTTTTACAGAACAGAAAAATTATTTAGAAATTTCTTGCATTATTTTAATACAATAATACTGGGATAACGTTGTATTACAAAATAAATAATTCCTGTAACTTTCCGGCAAGCAAAACAGTACAGACAACTAACCTCTTTGTAATTATTTTTATTGGAAACACAGAGCCGGCTACAGTGTTTTCTCTCAATCCTTAAGGTTCCGATGCAACCGTGTCATTTATTTGTTTCATTTCACCTCAGCCCAGCGGCCGCCGCGCTCCCCGGTGCTAACTCGACGGGGCTGGCGAAATTTTGCGATCAGAGCTTCCAAGCCGGAGCGGATCCTCGGGCTCCGGCAAGAACCTGCAGAACGCCTCGTCTGCCCGGGCACCCCGCGGCCGCCAAGAGCCGAGCGGAGCCGGTGCAGCTCGCCAGCGTCAGAGCCCGCGGCGACTGCCCGGGCTGCCCAGCGGCTCCGGCCGTGTGCGCTCCAGGAAGAGTGGCCGAACCGCCCGGGAGCATCGCTCCAGCGCCCGGGGAGCATCGCTCCAGCGCCCGGGGAGCATCCCCGCCGGCTGCGGGGTCCACCTGCCGCCACAGCCGCCCACCCCCCAGAACCTGGAGACCAGCTGCCGACCCGCGGCTCCCCGGTACGGGCATCCTGCGGAGACGGCCACGCTCCCCGCTCCGGTGAGGCGCCCACGCCCCGCCGCTCCTTTGTTTGCCGCTCTCCCGGTATAGCTGCGGCGTCCCGGTCGCCGAGTCGAAGAGCCCCGGAACCGGCACCTCGGCGGCGTAGCACCCACTTACCGCCTTACAAAGCGCCAGCCCGCCGCCGGGAAGGAGGGCGGGAGAGGGGTGATTCTCCCGTCCCTGCCCTCCCCCAGCCGATGGCGCCGCGCACCCCTCCCCGTGCCCCCTCCCCTCCTCCCCGTGCCCCCTCCCCTCCTCCCCGTGCCC
>VYZU01021462.1:104253-114560 GCA_013401355.1 Ceyx cyanopectus | reverse complement strand
GGCCGCCCCGCGAGGAGCCGCGCCCGCAGGGCTCCGTGTGGTAGACGGGGCCGGCGGCAGCCTCGCCGTCGTGGCCCGGCGGGTGTCTGCCCGGCGGCCTCTAGGCCCCGCGGCGTCACGGGAGGCGCTGGTCGCCCCTCGGAGGCTGCCCAGCCCCCGCCGCCCATCGCGTGGGCGGCCGCGCCTCAGACGCGATCCCACGCGGGAGCTTTCCGTGGGCGGCGATAAGTCACAAAGCAAACCCACCGACCCGCCCCGCAAACGGCTCTGAATGGTAAATACCGAGCGAGGCTGCGGACGGCAACGAGCTACGCACCCCCCTGCGCTGAGGGGGGGCAGCCGGCGGGAGCGGGGTCTCCTGGCCTCCGAGGGGGGAGGGAGGGAGCGAGGGAGACCGTGACCGCGGGAGAGGGGGTGGACGGGCACGGCGGAGACTTTCGGTGTCTCACCCTGGATGGTGGGAAGAAACACATGGTTGAGTTTTCTAAATGGCAGACTGTCCTAAAAGCCCTTGCTAATTACAGATTTGCTTTGATTACTTTCATAGAATATTTGTGTGAGTATTTTAAACTTCTTAGTTCGTGTGGGCGATGAACATCAACGTTTGAAATACAAGAAATATTAAAAAATGTATAATACCGAAGGTGGTTTGAAAAATCCATTCATTGTGAGAACGCTCTGATGTGTGCTCATGCATTTGATTTGTGACTGCCAGAATAAATTATATCTGAAACTGCAAAACTATATTCTCAATAACGTTAAGATTTGGAGTGCCCAGTTGATCTGAACTGTGTTCATCTGCACAGGAAAGTGGAGATTTGTCAGGCAGCACGAGCAAGTTTTTATTGTTGATTTGCCTTTTTTGGCAGTCAAGGTCTGGATTTACTCTTGAAACCACTAACCAACACACACTTCTTGACACACAAAGCTTTGCATTATTTAGCTTTACAGAAAATAACTTATTAGGAATATGTTTCAGAGTATCAAAAAAAAAAAAAGTGTGTCTGAGAATTGCTAATAAGGAAGAGGGTTTTTTCAATCATCTGATTACAAAGCGGTTTATTATGTTATTGGACAACTGATATATTGTTACCATGAAGACTCAATCTTAATTTACTTTGAAAAATATAAAAATCCAACAAAACATGTTATTGAACTACAGTATTAAATAAAATACATGCTCCCTGTTTATCAGTTTAAGAGGAAATACCAGATAATGCTACAGATCAACCAAGTAGAAATGAGGACATACAGACTGCCTTGTAGATTAATTACAAATCAAATTTATAAGTAATGCAATTAACCTGCAAGCTTAACTAAGAATTTAGTAGTTTGGAGAGGGCTGTTTTCCACTTGGACAGGCACTTGTTTATTACAGATTACACAGGATGGGGTTATGAAATACAAATTAATTTAGGAAAAATTACACATCTGGCATAAAAAAAAGCCATAACAGTTTAATACTGTAGAAAATAAAATATTTCTCTCTATCCCCAAGACAATTATTCGCTAATTTCCTACAAAAAGGGAAGTCGTGATTCAATTTCTGGTGTATGTAACACAAAATATCACTTTCCTCAATCGCAAACTGACAAAAGTTCATAAAAATGATACTGAGGTCAAACAAAGGGTTGAAATGAACATGTTAGTTTTTCAGCAAGCTAGCCACTTGGCTGCACACAACAAAAGGGCCGTATTCCCAATTTATTGCTGCGTTCACCCAGCCCCCGAGACTTTCACAACGGTCTGGGGTTCCAGCCCTCATGGTGAGACACGTCTCCTTGCATCACAGCAGCAGCAGCGAGAGCCTCGGCGCCTTCGCTGCCGCCCCCGCGCCCCCTCCGCAGCGCGGCCCCCGCGGGCGCGGGGAACAAAGCTCGCCCCAGCTCGGCTTCCGAGAGACTTCCGCGGCCCCTCTTCATCGCCTCGACTTGGTGGAAGTTAGGCACGAAACTGCGAAGCGCTGCTGTTTACTACGGCTTTCCAGACACGCTACAGGACATGTGGAAATTCATTCACTGCTCGCTATTAAAAATATTTAACCGTTTTCCATGGATATACCTATTAAAATGTACCGCAAGAAGCCTACCGCGGAATAAATGAAACCTTTGGCTAAAGTGCGTTGAATTATTAAACAAAACCTACTAGATCGCTATATTAAACACAGTGCTGGCTTTCATTTCCGTATCCTTTCTTCATCTTCAGGCAACATTTTGTTTGCACTGGAAAGGCTCCACACCCCCAAACCCCTCCCCCACAAGCCCACCATTGTATCTCTATGAATGTGGAGAATTATGAATGGTTCCTTAAACCGGGCCGGGGGGAGAAGGGGGGTCGCCAAATCCCTTTGTGTGCCGTTACCAGCCGAGGGCAACGGTGCCTTCGTGTTTCACCCCGCGCCGTCCACCATCGCCCAGCTGGAAAGCAGCGTGGTCCCCCCGCCCCTCCCCGGCCGGGCAGCTCCAGAGCGCGGCTCCTCGCCCCAGCACTCTCCCCTTCATCAGCCCCCAACTCTCCTCCACCCCTTTGTCTCCCCCCACCCCCCCTTTTTCCTCCTTTCCGCAAAGCTCAGCGCAAGGGGCACTGCAAGTAAAGCAGGAAGATTGCTGGATGGGAGCTCCTCCGGGGCTGGAGAGACCCCCGCCCCGCACAGTCCCCCAGCACGCAGCCGCGGCGGGGATGCGCGGGAGCAGATCCCCGCTCTCCCCCGCCGCCTCCCCCCAGCACCCCCGTCTTCCCTCTTCCTCCTCTCCCCCTCCCCCCGACCCACAGCGCCGGGGAGCGGGATCGCCTAGGCACGACCCCGATGAGTAATCCCCACAGGCTGGCACGGCGGGGGAGGAGCGGGGTGGAGGGGGCGGGCATTGCGGTGCCTTTTCCCCTCCCTCCCCGGGCTCACACCCTGCTCGCTCGGGGGGAGGTGCCGCTGCCCAGCCGTTTTTGGGCGGTGGGGCCGCGCGGGGCGGACTCCCTCCGCGGAAGGACAGAGGCGGCGCAGAGAGGCGCCCCCCCGACTCCGCTTTCCCCTTCCCCCGGCCCTCTCTAAACTTGTCCTGTCCTGTTCAGCCTCCCCCTAACCCCCTCCCCGTCCTTCACCCCGGCCCTCCTCCTCCTCCTCTTCCTCCTCCGTGAGTGTGTGTGCGCGCCTCATCCACTCGCTAATTGAAGAGCTGGGATTCCTCACGTGAGAAGTTGATTTGTAGTTTGAACACGTGGCTCATTCAAAAAGCCGGAATATTCAAGTAATTTTTTTTTTCTTTTTCCCCCCCCCCCTTCCCCCCCCCCCCCCTTCTCCGGTTGGGTTTTTTTTTTTTTTAATACTGGGAGGCGGCGCCTGCACGCACGTAGTGTGACATTTTCATAGTCCGCCTGCTGCTGCCAAAGGGGCTTGGGGGCAAGACAAAAAAAGTAGTAGGGTTTTTTTTTTAGTAGGGTTTTTTTTTTTTCCCCTCCTCCCTCCCCTCCTCCTTTTCCTCTCGTCAGCCCGCCATCCGCGGCTCCGGCGCTGGGTGTTTCCCCCGCGCCCCCATGCTCCCGGCTAGCACGGCAGGCACTTAGGGCTCCCATTTGGCTAGGCTTTTTTTTTTTTTTTTTTTTAAACCACCCCTTGAGAGAGAGGGAGGGAGGGAGGGACACAAGCTGCGGCTCAGATTTTTTTTTTTCCCCACCACCCCCCAATCCCCCCCTCGTTTTCTCTCTCTTCCTCTCTCTCCCTCTCTCTCTCCTTCCTCCATCGCATTTTGTTTTATTTCCCCCTTCCTCCCCACCTCCTCTCGCAAGACGAGGGTTGCAGCCCGCGGTGCGCGTCTCCCCGAGCCGCCAGGAAGATGAACAAGCTCTACATCGGCAACCTCGGCGAGAACGTCAGCCCTCTCGACCTGGAAAGTCTCTTTAAGGACTCCAAGATCCCCTTCTCGGGCCAGTTCCTGGTGAAGACGGGGTACGCCTTCGTGGACTGCCCCGACGAGAGCTGGGCCATGAAGGCGATCGAGGCGCTTTCAGGTGAGCGGCCCCTTTCGCTCTCCCCGCAGCCCCGACGGCTCCCGCGTCCCTCCGCGGCTGCGGAGCTGCGGCAGCGGAGCCTGGGCCGCGTCGCCGGGCTGGGGGGAAGGTTACGGGCGGTGTGCGCGTCTCTGCCACCCTGCCCCCCTCGCCCCCAGGTAAGGCGCAAATTGTTGTTTTCCTAGCGCGGTCGGAGCCGCCCCGGCCTTTCCGCGGAGCTTAGCGTGGGGCTTACGCGGCGGCGGCCTCTCGGGAGGGGCCGGCCCGGCGTGGCGGGGGAGCGGGGCCGGAGAGGGGCGGGAGGCTGGGCCCGCGGACCCGCGGCGCGGCGGCTCCCATGTTTTTCCACACCCCGCTGCCAGCCCTGGCCGGCCGGGGGCTCTGGCCGCGTTGGGGCGGGGGGCTGGTGGCCGCAGCGAGGAGGATACGGGCGATGGGCGATGGGCTCGGAGCGTGGCGCGGGGCAGCGGCTGCCCGCTCCCCTCGGGCACGGCCGGACCCCCCCACGCAGTGCCTCGCTGGGGCCGCCTCCCTCGGGAGCGGGAGCGGGTCGGGGCTCCCCGCGGCTCCTCGCAGGCCGCAGGGCTCGGGGGAGCCGCCGAATTGCCCCAGACTTGGGAGACGAGCCCTGCCCGTCCCTTCGTTCGCCCCCCCCCCCCTGCCCCCCCCGCGTTGCCCTGCTATTTATTTCGGTTTCTCTTCGCTGCTCTCACGCACCCTCCACCGCCTTCAGCAGCGTCGGCTCCTGGCCCCGACATCCTGTTTTCCTGTGCTTAAAAAAAAAAAGAAAGAAAGAAAAATATTATATATATGTAATTTTTTATTTTTTTTTTTCTGCGTGAAACGGCTTTGCGGAGCTCTGCTGGGAGAGGCTGTCTCGGAAGAGATGTGCAGGGGCTGTGCTGGGGCTGTGCTCGGTGTCTCGTTTCGGCTCCGCTCCCGCGCGAAAAGCCGCCCGAAGTTGGAGGCCCGGCGGCGGCTGGGGGGCCGCAGAGCCCCCGCTCTCCTTCTCCGAGCCCGGGCCGAGGCCGGCTCCCGCACACAGCGTCTCACGGGGCGTTCGGAGCTCGGGGCTGGGTCGGAGGCAGGGCCGCGCCGTAGGCAGCCTGGGCTCCCCAGCGGCTCGGTGCCGGGCTCTGGCGCTTTCCTGGGCGCCGGGACCGCGCTCCGCCGGTGCCCGGGGTACCCGCTGAATGGGCCGGTGTGCTGCGTCCCGCTCCCTGCCCCGCACCCCTACCAGCCGCTCCGGGAGGTGGGGAGGCGCGGGGGGACACGCAGAGCCGCGCTCAGATTTTCCTTTCTGTTGCTATCTGCAGGTAAAGTGGAGCTGCATGGGAAACTCATAGAAGTTGAACATTCAGTCCCTAAAAGACAAAGGTAATTTATTTTTTGTGTGCGCGCGTTGCTTTGTTTTTGTTCGGTTTTTTTGTTGGTTTGTTTTAATCCTCGGTGTTTTATCCGTCTTGCCCTCAGCTACCCAATGAGGTGCAATTTGAAAAATGCTTAGGTTTGTGTTTCTCTTCGCTGTAGATAAATGGACGGTTTCTTAAACCCACAGGCGTGCATGCACCCTGAGCTGGTGTCCTAGAGGTTTTCTAGAGTCACTTCATGTATTTCTAATGCAGTTTCTTGACCGGGCAGCAGTAGTGGTATTTATTTATTTATTTACGTTTCTTTTTTTATGGGAGAAGCAAGTTATGATCTGATGGCAAAAGACTGTAAGATTTTAAAATTTAAAGTTCCATGCAAAGAGTTAAAATCAGGGTGCTAGCAGGAAAGAAATGAAATGGTGGTGTTAGGAAGTGTATAATAGACAAGCACATGAGCTTTACTCCAGCAACAAAAAGCATCTTGTAAATATACTGCTATACTTTTTTTTTTTTCTTATCCTGCCATGTTGGAGTCTGCAGCATTTCATAGGCACATGGTAGAAATCTCATCTGTATTTTAGATGATTTTTCATAAGCATTTTGAGCTGGTCCATGGAAGCAGCAGGAGAAAGACTTATTACCAATAAGGACTGGTTTTATGCATCCTTAGTTTTTAAATGTATGATTAATTTTTGTGAGGCATTAATATTGCTTGGTCTCTTGTAAAATAGTAATATTTGCAGTATAGCAGGTAGTACTTTTATACTACCTATAGCAATTCAGACTGCTTCTTGCACAAATATTTAGATTATAGAAAACCTGGCATGCACTAGAGAGTGAAAGAAAAACAGATCAAACTTTCCACGTGCTTGTTCCTGTACTCCATTATTCGACCTGGGAGGTATCCCTGTAACTTTGTTAAAAGGGGCTTATACTTTTTCAGAGTTATTTTTTAAATGTACAGTATTTTAAAATAGTTGTTTTGAAAAGGTGAGTTAGCTGTCTTGATAAGTGTTGTATCTTGGTATTGTGAGAATTGGAAGTTTAATAACTATAGTGTTAGAGGAAAGCTTTGCTGAGAAAGTGGAGGAATTTTTTGTTTCCCCCTCTAAGGAGGGGGGAAACCCCTCTTTGGGGTTCATAGCATGTTAATATATATAGATATATTTATTTGATGTTTTAATTGGAAATTATTATATGTGCTCTTATTTAATATGCAAGGCTTGATTTACAGTAGCATGTATTTCAGATCTTTTAGATATTAAAATACTGCTGTAAATAGAATATATTTTTAGATTTAAGAAGAAAATTCTATGGGGCACATGAGAATTGATAAATTCTATTAGTATGTGTAATAACTTTATTATGCTGCTTATTAATCTTAAGCTTGCTCAAATAACATTCTATTAATGCTGTTCAAAACAAATTAATTTCATTCACATAAAGGAAAAATTTAAATCCTCAGTACCCTCCAACTTTTAAAAAATAATTGTTTAATGTGTTTGAAAGAATTTTGGTGTTCTTTCAGCTATCAGCTGAAATGGTGTAAAAGTCCATTCTTCACATTGGGTAGTGTGTCTTCCTATTTATGAATTAGTAATTATCAGAAACATGCATCTGTCTGGAACTTGTTGGAAAGAATTCTGCTCTGAACCTAAGCACTTTTCTGGGCATGTGTTGCCTACATATAGGCCTCTTGAAAAAATGACAAATGTAATTGTATCAGCATACTCATATTGCTTCTCCCAAAGCCCTTATTTGCTAAAACACAGTTCCATCCTGCAGTATCATGTTGGAATATATTACAGTTCAGATTTATACTGCTGTTTAACAGAAAATTAAATTGAATGTCTCATGACTGCCCTTCCTTCCCCTTTGCTTCTGCTCACTCTCTCCCAAAATTAAATATAGAAAGCCACTTTAAATTAATTCTGTGGCCTCCATATGTAACATTGACTCTCATTCATTTTGTAGTTATCTAATAGTTTTCCCTTTGGGGGGGGAGGATGTGGTGGTCAAAAAGTTGGAGGCTTTTTTTTCACATCTCTATAAACATTGCTTACTGGGTGTGTATTTAGAGTTGGTAGGCATGTGTAAAAACACACTTTCCTAATATTGAGTATTTTGGTATAAACCAGTATCAGCTGGTTATTAAGGGTACTTTCAAAGTAACTTCTTTGAAATCTTACTATCTTTTTGCAGGAGGGAAAGGTGTAGCTGCAGCTGGGTGTGGGGAGAGTGTGTGTTTGCTGGGGAGTGCTTTCCAGAGAGCCCTGAGTGCTCCAGTGTGAGAGGTACAGCTAGAGAAGTGACACCATTAAAAAAAATAAATGAACATGTCAAGTCTGTCTTTCAGCATGAGTGTACAATTAATAGTTTGGTCAAATGATTACCTCATAAGAGTGGAAGTTGTTTTGTAGTGCATTGAAATTATTCAATATTGACCTCTTGCTGTGAGGCTCCTCTGTGTGGAGTCCTAGCTCCCTTCCTTACAATCTCCTGAAATGTCTTTTTTTTCCTTTATCTGAGGGTGTATATTATCACTTGCAAAGGTAGCTTGTGGGTATCTTTCTTCAGAGGTGGCTGAGCTGCATGGGAGGAAAGGGTAAGAGTTTGGTAATCCATATCCTCGTCACATAAAGGAAGGTCAAAAGGTGGTGTCAGCTAGGGTTGCCATAAAGTTGAGCTGAATCTAGAAGACAGTGGATTGTGCCTGCCTTGTTAATCAGGGTGAAATTCTTGCACCCAGTAGTCATTGCATTCCAGCCCTTTCTGGATCTTCAGATTTGAAGCGGGCACACCCAGGTTTGCAAAATTACCTTCCTACCTGCTGTGGAAGGAAGTGGAAGCCTTCAGTGTGGCCTTTCCCTCCCCTTCCCTTTGGAAATACCTAAAGCCAGACAAGAGCATACATTGCATTTGGAAGAAGGGGCCTGGTCGAGGTTTCCTTGATGGAAGGATGGAACATTATTTTGTGGGAGGTGCAAAGTATTTAGTAAGGCTGGAGTAGCTTTCTCACCACCAAAATTTCAAGAGAATGCCAAAGGAATGCAGCATTCCTGCTATCAGACTCCTTGGTGTGGAGGAAGTCTAGTGTCATATTTAAGGGTTTAGGTCACTATGCAAAAGTTGGAGAAGGTATTGTAATAATACTGACTGCTGGCCGTGCTCTGCGAGGGAAACCCTTACTCACAACTGCTGCTTAGAAGGGGTTTGCTTTTAGTAAAGCTGTGGCCTGGGAGGAGGGTGGTGGTGGCCCATAGTGTACGTGCACCAGTGCTCAGGAACCTCGTGGTGCAAGGCTTTAGGTCCTGGCCTCCCCACAGCCCCCCAGCAGCAGCAGCTTTGGGTCCTGCCTCCCCACAGCCCCCCAGCAGCAGCAGCTTTGGGTCCTGCCTCCCCACAGCCCCTCAGCAGCAGCAGATTTGGGTCCTGTCTCCCCACAATCCAGGAGCAGCTGGTAGTTGCAAGGCTGCAATCTGATTAGTCAAATGGCCCTAATGTTGCCTGTGTGTGATGAGGGGGAGGGCGGGTGCTAACTCTGGGCACCTGGGGCTGTGCCTGGTGCAGCTTCCCAGCCCTGACTCCCGTGTCCATCTGGGCTTCTCCCCCAGACCTGCTTCAGCCTGCCTGCTCCTGGGGCCTGCAGGTGCTTAGAATGCTCTCACCACCACAGCTGTGGTCTTGGTGACATGTTCTTCCAATTAGGTGAATGGATTTTTTCTCCCCACCTTGAGGGTGTTGAGAAAAGAAATTCAGGATGTCTCTTCTGAGGGGTTTGATGTGGGAGAGGAGCAGGAGAGGATAGCAAAGGTGTATTTGTAGATCTCTTAATGAACCGTGCTGAGCACAGTGACCTGCCAGCTGTGCTTCACCTCCAGTGCTGAGGTATCTGAAGGCTGAGTTGAGGAAAATGGGCCCCAAATCCCTCATGCAACCCTCTCTGTTCCAGGGATGAGCCTTGTGCTGCTGAATGGGCGTCAGATTATGTTGCTAATTTTTGGTATAATGAGGTGGTGGGAAACAGCTTCGTGAGACTGAAGCGTTTGTAGTGGCTACAATGATCACAGTTAGTAAAAAACAAAAAAAAAAACCCACAAAACAATAGTTTAATGACATTGATTTTTAGTTTGCCTTCTGTAAATACCAAGCAGAGATAAACGAACTGAATGTAAGAAGACATGGTAGAAAAGATGTCATTCATTAGGTATATTTATGCTCTTCTCTGTAGAAAGATGTGGAGGAATACACCTGGATCCAAACTAGAATGTTTTTGAGAGTGAAGGGCAAAAACTTTGTGTAGCCATTTTGGGTTTTTATTCTTTGTTTTCATATTTTATTTCCTGTGTTCCCATCTGGAAAAAAAAAAATAAAAATAAATCTTTAAAAGAGTGGAAACAAACCTGGACAGTGATGGCACTGCCTACCTAGACAACAAGTCATTATGGCAAGAACAGATCGTTCTTGACTGTATTATCTCTTATGTTGTTGAAAGTTTAATTTCTATAACTGATACAGTTTCATCATTAGTTAAAAAATTCCTTCTTATTGCAGTTTAAAAAGAAAAGAAAAAAGCTGGAGTATGTGAAATACAGCTTTAAAGGAGAACAGGTTCACCTTTTTTCCCCTCTCCTTCAGCATGTTCTGAAAGGGTTGGTCTTGATCTCTCTTTGCTACCTTCCCTTTAAATAAGGTACTCTGAAAACATTGTGGACCTTAAATTGTGCTTAGATTGATAACTTTTGAAGGGGTGGAATAAAAAAAACCCCAAAACATTTTGGAAACGTAAATCAAGAGTAATAAAATGTAATCAGGAAATGTTTAAAATTTTATTTTATTTCCTCATCCCCAAGCCATGGGGTAATAACATTTTCTTTCCTTTTTTTTTTTTTTTTTTTTTTTTTTTTTTTAGTCTTTTAAATTTTTTTTTAAAAA
>VYZU01021462.1:0-104208 GCA_013401355.1 Ceyx cyanopectus | reverse complement strand
AAAACAATAGTTTAATGACATTGATTTTTAGTTTGCCTTCTGTAAATACCAAGCAGAGATAAACGAACTGAATGTAAGAAGACATGGTAGAAAAGATGTCATTCATTAGGTATATTTATGCTCTTCTCTGTAGAAAGATGTGGAGGAATACACCTGGATCCAAACTAGAATGTTTTTGAGAGTGAAGGGCAAAAACTTTGTGTAGCCATTTTGGGTTTTTATTCTTTGTTTTCATATTTTATTTCCTGTGTTCCCATCTGGAAAAAAAAAAATAAAAATAAATCTTTAAAAGAGTGGAAACAAACCTGGACAGTGATGGCACTGCCTACCTAGACAACAAGTCATTATGGCAAGAACAGATCGTTCTTGACTGTATTATCTCTTATGTTGTTGAAAGTTTAATTTCTATAACTGATACAGTTTCATCATTAGTTAAAAAATTCCTTCTTATTGCAGTTTAAAAAGAAAAGAAAAAAGCTGGAGTATGTGAAATACAGCTTTAAAGGAGAACAGGTTCACCTTTTTTCCCCTCTCCTTCAGCATGTTCTGAAAGGGTTGGTCTTGATCTCTCTTTGCTACCTTCCCTTTAAATAAGGTACTCTGAAAACATTGTGGACCTTAAATTGTGCTTAGATTGATAACTTTTGAAGGGGTGGAATAAAAAAAACCCCAAAACANTTTTTTTTTTTTTTTTTTTTTTAGGCCTTGAAGATATTTCTGTAAAAATGGGACTGTCTTCATTCTGGTCTCTCTTTTAAGTGTGGAGCATAGGACTGAGATACAGTGCTGGAATCCTTTTATGGCTTCTGGCTAGCTAGTGAGTGGTGTTCAAATGCTTCGTTTTGACCTGGAAAATTCTTAAATGGCCCAGAATTTTACCTATCTAACAGAAAATGTGAAGCTTCTCATAATGGCCAGGAGAGGAGGACCCGGGTGGAATTAAAATACACCTAATACTTAACTACAGACAGGACTAGCCCTTCAGGAAAACTCACAAGAAAAATTCTTCACTCCTTAGACCTGCTCCTCTCCTTAAAAGCTAAGATGGTGTTAGGATTTTAGCCTCCTGGGATTTTGGTAACAGATACATAGTGCCATGGAGCACAGTGAAAGACTTTCTGGTGATTTTATCCTTCCATGAGATGGGTGCAGGGCAATGTTGATGTGGGATTTTACTTTTTTTTTTTTTTTCTTGTCATTTAACAGTCGGATTTATTCTTGGAATTTGATTTTTCAGAATCGGTAAACAGATGGAGAATAGGTGCAAAAATTAAATACTGTAATTCCTAAGGAAGATAACTTCCCATATTTTATGGAGGAAAAGGGATAGGTGGGAAAGTTTGAATGGTGCTAATGTGCTTGGCAATACTGAGGTGCTTTATGTAGTTCTAGGGTGCTTAAATACCATCCTCTTTTAATGTTTTTGCATTTTGTTTTCACACACAAAATGTTTATGTGTGTGTCAGTCCCTGCTTTATCTCCTATGATGCAGGATACAGAATTATATGGTATATGCCAACTACTGTTGAAAGCAAAGATAAAACGATAACTGTCATATTTCCAGGTGAAATAAGGTATTTTTACCAGAAATACTTCTCCATTACTTTATAGTTTCAGTCTGAGGCTTCCATGTTTTTTTGTTCTGGGAATAGCAAGTGTAGGCGCTCGTGTACCTTTCCATCCTGTATCTCTGCTCTCTGTTAGTCAGTCTTGCTGTACAGATAAAGAAAAGCTTGCTGAACATGCCATCCAAAATCCCCCCAGTGTGGCTTTGGGGTGTGCTGGGGAGCTCAGTTAAGCTCAGTGCCCCTCTGGGCAGATTTATCCACGTGGCTACTGGAGGGGCAGTTGGTTGGCAGTTGGCACTTTCTCATCACCTGGAAGAAACACTTGAGCTTTGAAGAGCTCCCACATGGGAGCAAGAGCTCCTGTGTGTTTGAGCATGTTTCAGGTAATCTTAAAAAATGTATTTTACTGTATTTTCTCCTGGTTTTGCTTCTTTCCTGAACCGTGTGTGTTTTGAAAGATGCATAGGTTTAACCAAGAAGAAAATACTGTTGTTTGTAATGGGATTCTTGGCAAATAAAGTGTTTTAGTAAGGTCAATATGCAGGTAAACATCAAAATACTGTATGTGTAATGACAATAGAAGACAAAAAAAAAAATAGTGGTGTTTTAAAATTTTTTTTAGCATGTGTATCTACATTTCAAAATGGAAAATTATTTTAAATTATAATATTAATTGCTCTTTTGCTGAAGCATGTTGTTATGGCAGCTAGCACAGGAGAAAGCTATAGTATAAAAGCTGTGTCCTGTACAAGGTAGTCTGGGGAGCACCATGCCTCTCTTATTGCTTCATGGTGCAGTAGAATCAGCATCAACCAAAACTGCTTGTGCAGGTGTGGCTGGAGGACTGCCTGCCTCTAACAGGTAAAATGGGGCATTCTGTAGATTTAATCAAGTTAAAATGTGGATAACAGCACAAATTATGGCGAGGCAAAGAGGCTCTGCTGCCTCTTCTTGGGTATGGGACTATGTATTGAAATGAAACTATCTTGAAATGAAAGGTCTTCAGCTGGGAAGGGCCTGACTCCATTTTAATTTTTTTGGCATCTTGGTCATTTTATAACTGTAGCCTGCCTGGTGAGAAATAATTGAGAGAATGTGCATGTATGGGTGTCTCTGTGTGCAGATATATATACACACACATGTATTTTAAAATATTATATTGCCATAAAATAATTTGCAGTTTGAGACCAGCTAAAAATATCTCAAGAACTTATAAAAATAGTAAGGTTGGGGTTTTTTTTGTTTGTTTTTTTTTTTTTGCTACTGCTGGTATACTTGAACACAACTGGAGCTGAATGTTCACTTTTGAAATATTAACTTTCATGCTTAGCTGAACTTTAGGAACGCTATTTTAAAATATGTAGTCTACACCATGTCTCTAATATATTTTTTTCTCTTTGTGAAAATAGCAGTGCCTTATTGTTTTGGTAAATTGTTTTATTTTAAAATGTTAAATGTCTGTCCAGGTCCTATAGGTTTTTTCTCAAAAATGAAGCTCATTACACTTTAATGAAGTCTTAAATATTGTAGTGAAGAAATCAAAGTTCTGGATATAGGGAGCTCTAGTCTGTGTGAATAAAAATTTGTGTTGGAAAAAAAACCCCTTGTTATTTTAGTTGGGTTCGTGGTTACTTATTTTCTTGAAACTGCATGTAAAGAAGCAGTTAGGGATAAAATAAAAAGCTTGTGTTTGGAGTTACTTGTGAACTATCTAGTGTGCATGGAGGAAGGTGGGAGGGGATGTCTGTGAGCAAGCAGGGCAGCAGGTTAGGTGTGAGAAGCAGGTGTGTGCAGTGTGTGGGGCAGCCCTTGAGCCAGTTGTGCTGCTGCTCCATGTGACTTGCATCCTGGGGCCTGATCCTGCTGCATTTCTCTGCCCATCCTCCTTTGCCCTCCAAGGAAGGGCTCTTGTGAAGCTGGGTTTGCAGAACTGCTCTTTGTCAGGGAGAACACCCGTGTCGTCTAGCAAAGGAAAAAGATGTAAGTTGTGTGTTTTGTTCTGGTTTTGTATAAAAAAACAACCAACAGCAAAACAATCCCCAAAACCCAGTTGTTTTTAAACAGTTACAGAACATCAGATCATCCAGAGATTTATTTCTGGTGATCAAGTGGATTATTTGGTTTATATCTGTAGGGATGATTCTCTATATGGTGGCAGCTTCCTGGTTATCATGGAAGAATAGTTCAATTTTTCTTCCTACGTCTAGAGTAAAAAATTCAGAACAATGTCTCTCTAGCACTGTGCTTGAAAAACATAATCTGTAGGATGTTTGAGGAATTTAGGTAGTAGTTTAATCCAAGATAACAGACAACACTTACCATGTGAGCCATGTCTGGTCCTTTTCCTGATGCGAATTAAAAGTCTAATGAATGTGTTTTAAATTATTTTCTAGTGAGAGTTTTGCTGCAAACTTGTAATGTTTGGTAATGGCTGGGAAAAAAAATAAAAATCTATATGTCTGTGTCTTGGAATATTGTTACTAATTTTGAAATGTTTTTTCAGATAAATTTGCTAATTGTATATCAGCTTGCACAGGTTCCCCTCCCCATAAAGGTGCTGGTCTGTTAAAGATGTGTTGTAAAGAACATAGGGGTCTCTCCTACCAGTGGAATTGGATCCTTGACTAACTACATCTGTGTTTGTGAAAAATCAGTGCTCTAGTGTGCAGAAGGGTCAAGTGAGAGGCATTCAATGCTAAAGTCTTGGTTTAGTGTCACTGATCACAGTGGGTGCTGGTGCTGATCAACAAGAGCTGTTCTATGGTGAGCTTTATGTTAACAGTATTTGGTTATTTAGGCAAGTTTAAGGTGGGGTGGGCAGCAGCCCAACAGTGTCGGAGTTAAACCTGCTGTTGCCAACAGGAGGTACTCCTCTTGACCTGAAGTGCTGAAATATCCCCATGCCTGTTTGCTGCCTGACTGTATGAACTTTGCTCTAGGAAATGTTCAAGGAAGACAGGTGTTTAAAATGTCTACATATTCAGATTATCTCTCAAATATATAGAGAAGGAAGACCCGTAGTTGGACAGGTGGTCTGTAGATTTACTACCACTTAATGAAGTAATTGGAGCATCCTAGAGTACAGCATAGATATTTAAATTTTCTTCTAATAACCTGTTGCAAAGTATGTGGACAGCTCTTAATGTCAGTGCAGAGGTTTCTTTTAAATGCCATATAATGATCATTTTCTTTTTGGAGTTTAATGCTGGTGCTCAGTAGCTGTGCTCTAGTAGTATAAGTTCTTATACTAGTAAAACCTGATTCATTTGAACGTGTACCAAAATCCTTATTCTGTGAAATTCTTTTTTTGTAAGAACAGCCCAACAAAACCAGTAACAACCAAACCAAACAGCAGCCAAACACCCCACGTTTAAGTTGTGATGGTCAAAAAGTAGGTGACCCTTCATTTATTAATAAAAAATTGCCAAGAATCCAATAAAAAACAAAGTTGCTTCTCTGGGTGAGTTCTAGTAGCAAATGGTGAGGTTCTGTTGTATTTGGTAACTTGTTTCTGCTCGCATTGACAATGTATTTGCTTAGAGTGAGTTGAGAGGAAATTTATATAAATTAGTAAAATCCTGACTACTCTTTTCAACACAAGGTGACTGCTGCCAAGTAAATACCCTCCAAATTCTGCCTTTAACATAGAACAGTAAGGTTCCCTAAAGTACACACCCTTTGTACAGCTGGGCTTGATGACAGTTAATTAAATGTTTAAGCAAAATTTTCTTTTCAGGTATGTAGCATGTATTTATCTTCAACTTCATATAGGTTTTCCATCACTCCTTGAAACAAACTTGGGACAAGGTTTAGAAAGTATCTATTTGTAAACATCCTCAAGCTTTTGCATCGAGTTAAAAATTGCTTTACTTTAGTGTTTGACTGGCTTCAGTAAAATGGCAGAGTTGCGTTCCCTTGCTGTGGTTGATCTTGCCTGCCTCTGTGGCAGATAATAAATGTATGTATATGGCTTTTCTTCCTGGCCCTCTTGCTTTTGACCACGCGGTTCACTCACTGTCACTGCTCCTGGCTTTGCCTGCACTGGATTCAGTTCAGCATCTGGAGCCGAATGCTCCTTCTGGGTGCGTGAACAGCCCGGGCCCAGTGTCCGCGGGCGCTGCCGACAGGCCCTGCTGCCCAGCAGTGCTTCAAAATGGCTTTACAAGGCAACTTCAGGCTGTCTGAACCTCTTAGCTAGAGTGCTGGTGGAAATCTCACATGCTTCTTTATTCCAGAAAGTCTCTCTCTGACTTGTGTCACTGTCATTTTGGGTGGTACCCTTTAAAAGCAGGAAGGGCATAGAAAATCCCACTTTGGGCAGGAAGCGCTGCAAGGTGCTGAGGAACAAGTGGCATTTGAGCAGTGGCAGTTCTCTGGAGCCGTGTGGTGTGTGCTGCCCTATGGTCTTGTTCTTGCTGAGGAGAGCTTTGCCTGGCGTGAGGGGGCCTGAGCAGCTGCCCAGAGCTGTTACTGTCAGGGGAACATCCATCTCTCCCACCCTGCCTCGGTGGGGACGCTGGTGCTAGTGTGCTTTGAAATGAACCCAGTTCTTGAGGTGTGATGGTGGAGGAGATGGGTGACGAAGACAAAAATAGTGGTATTATCGCAAAATAATCAGTAACTGCTAAAGAGGGATGAGTTCTTTCCATGGTTGAGTATTTATCTGAAAATCGGTCTTCCTTAATGCTGATTTTAATTTTCTTTTTGTAATTCGGTAATTTTGGCTTTCTCCTGCTCTTTATTCCTTTAAAATGATGTTCTTAAACCCTTTAATTGTTGGGCATATCTATATGCAGCTGGAGCAGTTGAATATCAAAGGTGTATTTAAGCTATGTTAAAGCTATGCTTTCAGGTAAAAGAAACTTGATCTATCAGTGAGGGCAGGTGCCACCTCATTTGGGTATCTCTAACAAATCAATAACATATGACTGTAAAAATAAGATGGTAATTACTGCCTTGGTGCAATATGGTTGCATATCTGTATACAAACTAAATTTGAAATAATTAACTGTTAAATAATTTATTAAACTTGGGCAAAATTATCATCATCATTCATATGAACTTTGTACCTAACCTTGATTTAAGTATTTAGCAAAATGTTATGCATTTGAAAACTATGTTACTAAATGCAAACAACCTTGATGTTAATGAAATTAATATGTAAATTCTAATTATGATTTAACTGCTTAGCTGTAGCATCATATCGGCCTTTTCACTACTTTTAAAATAACTGATCAAAATTTAGTTTTCTCAGCTTAATACAAAAACTAAAATAGTGTAAATAATAAATGCTACTCTATGTAAAGAGTGTTTTTCAATGCAGAAATGTAAACTACTGATCATACAGTGACAGTGAAAAANCATAAGTGAACCTAGCCAAAGAAAAATAATGGAGTTATTTACAAGGTGATACTGGCAATCCTATACTTGCTTTATATGCCACTGCTTAGTAATGGTAGGCTTTTTTATATAGTATTATGAAAGCAGGGGGAAATTGTTAAATATTGCCTGTAAAAGTGACTAAAGAAAATACACTTACACCTCTTAATGAAAGTGATTAAATGGTAAAATTGAAATGTTGCATAATTAAATTTGTGAGGGACTGAATTTTAGTTGTTGACTCTTCCAGTTGAGCAGAATGAAATAACACTCCTAAGGCTTTTATCAAGGCCTGGTATGAAAGCTTTCAGGTGTTATACTAAGTAAGCCTACGTGCACTAATCAAAGATGCTGTGACAAAAGCACAGAAGAGTGTTTTGATAATTCTTAAAAAATGACGTTTCTATTACGTAAATATTAAAAGTTGTGAAAGACTGTACACACAAGCTGTGATGCTTTAATTATGCCACTACAAAATAGTTACTTTGAATGTGGATTTAGTAGTGTAGATGTACTTACCTTGACCAAAATTATGGATGCTTAAAAAAGGAGAAATTAAGCTGTCTAAGCACTAGAAAGCTTTGTATCATTAGCACTTCATAAATTTAACTTTTTAAAAACATGTTAAAGTTACTTTTTTCCAGTAACTTGTCTTTTGATCTGAACTTAATGTAGAAAATATGTATGCATGCAAAGTGTGTATATTTATCTCTACATCCCAACTGAAAGATGATGCATTCTATGCTTTGAGGGTATAAATTTTTTTTTTTTTGGAGATGAGGGAATGCAGTTGCTCTAAATAACATGCAACTTTGCTGTAAGTACAGCTATGTTATAATTTTATTTGGTGTACATAATTACACAAATTTTGTGTAATTGAATAGGATTTAATTTTCTGGGGAGAAATCTTCAGAGAAAATTACTTAAATGACAATATCTGAAAACCATAAGCCTAATTTGTTCCTCTTTGCAAGTAACTTAAGTATAGAAAAAGCATTTGGTGACATTTGGCATAAAAATGACCAAGCCAAACATCAGAGTGGTCCCTTTCCATGACTTGGGTTTTGAGAGGAAGGAAGGAAAACTGGTCATGATAGTGTGAAACCCACACACTGCCATTCCCCTAGCAGAGGTGTTATTACTTCTGCTTTAGGTCACTTAACCAGTTTAAGACAACGTGGAATTGCCAGTAGTAAGGGCCAGCACTCGAGTGCTATTTTTTCTTGTTGGCATTCAATTAGTTCAACAGTGTGCTAACAAAATAATTGCTAGGGAATCAAACGAGAATTATCTGCAGCATCTTTGTTGTGTACATCAGTTTATACTTAAAGGATCTGTTGTGTTGTTTGTTGTTTATTTTTAACTTGTGTGAATAAGGTTTATGGTATTGAATCCTTTGAGATGGAAGAATGTAGTTTAAGCAAAAATAATAGGATATGGTAAATGGTAAATTTGATGTTTCTTCTGTTGTAAAAATGGTGAAATATTCTGCATAGTATATTCCTTGTAGTGTGATCTAAAAATTTTTTAAAGGTTTTTCTTACTAGTGCTTTTTAAACTTTTCTTGGTTTGTCTTGAGTTTGAAGGGTAGAAAGTAATAATGAGGAAATAGGTTGGTTTTGGTTCTTTTTTGTTTTAAATAACAGAACAGCCCAGTGGGCACATGTGCTGGCCAACTGCAGGTGTTCGGCTTCCCTGGAACATCAGATGATGAGCATAGTGTATCTTTCAAATGCTTCATTACCATGTCAGTCTAAGGTTGTCCTCTTGTAAAGTTGAGTATGATACACGTTTATGAACAAAACCTAAAGAAAAATTTTGGCCAGGATGGATGAGTAATGAAAACCATGTATTTGTGTGTATACACACACACACACACACACACACCATGTCCCTTGGGTGACTTTAAACACTGGAGAGAGCTTGAAATGTGTGGCTGTACATCAGAAAGTGTGGATTTACTCTGTGCTTTTCTTAGCTCTGCTTTTAGGTTTTTTTGGTTTATTTTAAGCACTAGGACTTTATTCATATTTTGAGAGGCTATTGTATAGACAGTTGCCTTAAATGAAGTAGTTTGCCCTTGTTAATATAGTTTTATATTGTGGAAGAGGCTTGAAAATGCCAGTGAGCCTGTTAGCTGATGTTTACATTTATTCTTAAAATCAGACTAAGCATGATTTTTTTCATTTATTCTAGTAACAGCATATAAGCTTTTTGAAGTTAGGTGGTTCTTTCAGCAGCATGAGCAGTGTGTTTCCATTTCCAAGACCCCACAGGGATTTTCACTTAGAGATAATTTTAGGAACTGGACATTAATTTGTGTCACTTTTTAGAAAGTAGGCATCAATCAGGCTTTTATTTAAGAATGCTGTGTGGGGTGAAACAGTGAGACAGCAGAGAGGTCTGCATTGGGATGGGACCCTGAACACAATCATGGAATGGCAGGGGTTGAAGGGACATTGGGATCATCTAGTCCAATGCCCCTGCTAAAGCCAGTTCCCGTAGAGCAGGTTGCACAGGAATGTTTCCAGGTGAGTTCTGAAGGTCTCCAGAGGAGGGAACTTCACAACCTTTCTGGGCAGCCTCTTACAGGGCTGTCACCTTCACTGTGAAGAAAACATTCCTGACGTTGAGGTAGAATTTCTGTGCTCCAGTTTGTGACCATTGCCCTTTGTCATATGACTGGGCACCACTGAAAAGAGACTGGCCCCATCCTCTTGACACCCACCCTTCAGATGTTTATAAGCATTGATAAGATCCCTTCTCAGCCTTCTCTTTTCCAAGCTAGACAGTCTCCAGCCTTTCCTTGTAAGAGAGATGTTCCAGTCCCTTCATCTCCATCAGACTCTCTCCAGTTGTTACTTGTCTCTCTTGAACTAGGGAACCCAGAGTATTCCAGTTGTGTCTCACTTGAGCAGAGCAGAGGTGGAGGAGAGCCTCCCTTGGCCTGTTAGCCACACTCATTGTACCCTTCTTCATGTCTGATGGTTCCCTCGTTTTAAGCTCTCCAGTATATTGCTTTCAGCCTGAAAGGCTAAGTCCAGTACCTAACAGCAAGTGGCAGATACAGGCTGAGAGACTAGGGAACCTCTGTAAGAGAGCTTTTGCAGTTTTATGCTTTAAGTCTCTAGGTGGAGCAACTCTTGCCATTTTATGTTCAGCCTTATTTTGCTTCCCCTCCACTCCCTAAACTAGAACTAAATATGGCTGGTTAATTTGGAGTATATAGTGAATTTAAACTGAGTATCACCAACATTGGTCTCACTTGAGCCTGACCTGAGAGAGACCAAAATGGACTAGACTCCCTGTCTATGGCTGTGGTTTGAGGAATATGGGAAGTGAGTACAGTCTCATGGTTGAGCAAGTCAGTCTCAACAGCATGGTGGCTGCTGAATTTGTCTATGAATGCTGCTGACTTCAGTCAGATATTCCAGTTTGAGAAGGGTGAATCACTGAGCTATCAGACAAGATGTAGTCTGGTGCCATACCTCCTTGTAGCAAAAAAATTGCCCAAACTTTTACACCATACATAATGTGTCATTTATTTCCATTGGGCTTCTAACTGAAGTGTGAACCTCTGGGAGACATGCAAAATGGAGTTACTGTGAGGGTATATCCAGCAGTTGTTCTATGGAACAAAGCATCGTATGGGCTTTTTTAGTTAAGTCTCAATATAGTTTTGTTGTTTTTTTGTGTTGTTTTTTCTTCAGAAACGACAGTGAAGTATCCCAGACTTTATCTTTTATCTTCCTTGAGCTCTTTAAAGGAAGCTGAATTCATTGCAAATTGAAAATACTATTTCATTTCCCTATCTGCAGCTCTCTGCCCCTAACTTCACTAGGTATTGCAGGGATGTCATATTCCAGCTTCCAGATCTGCTGCTTACAGCTGATGTAGCACTGCAGTTAGTCCACAGTGGAAATACAGACTGCTTCAGCTTGCAGAGCTGTGGGCACTAAGAAAACAGGGGAAGGGAGAGAAGCCTCCCTTGGTGGCTGAAGGAGAGGATGGTGGGAGAAAGTAAGGAAAAGATGGGCAGTGTCCCATTAGTAAGGGTTTATTAGTTCATGCAGGATAGGATTTTAAATAAACTTTTTTTTTTATTTGATGTTTAGAAGCACTTTTAAAGATGTTATTTTCAGTCTTTCATACACCTCCTGAATGCTTTCACTGTTATCCACATGCCTGTTAATTGCAAGTTGTTGGTGGGGTGGGAGAAAGAATGGCAAGTGACCATTGCTCTGAAAAGTTAGGTCAACAAAATCAGCTCAGTAGTACAATTGTTTGAGGAATATTGATCCCTGCTCTGAGGAGGAAGAGGGTAAGAGAAACTGTGACATAGATAAACATACACAAACCACATCCCTACCCCCAACAAACAGGGAGATGTGGAACACAACCCAAAACAAAACCAAAAAACCTGAACAAAGACCCCTGGTGTCAGTTTTTACAAAGAGTTTCAGCACAGGAGAAAAGGTCTGAAATATCAGAAGCCACAAAGGTAGATGGAAGCCCATTTTCTTAAAGGATACTGGAAAGTCCCATTAAATTTAAAGCACTGCTTAATTCTTGAATTAAAAACAAACAAAAAAGCCCCACAAAAATCTTAACAGTGTTCTCTCATTAATAGCAGCTGGAAAAGGGTTTTTTAAATGAGAAATTCAACATTAATATAGTAATAGTAGAATCTTTCGAATTTTCTTTTGAAAATGTCTTTATGGGCCACTGAAGGGAATTTACAAATAATGAATATAAACTTGTAGTCTGATTAGCAGTGTGAAGAAATTGAATGGACATCATGAAGCAAATGGTAATAGGTGAAAACATACTATCTGGCTAATTTACTTATCATAAGGACTACAGCCAGGCTTACATTGGTTGTTTTACCTACTTTGTATGAGGTATCAGGATATGCCAGTATAAATCTTCTGGTTCTTTATTCTGGTGAAAAGTAGGAAGCAAATCTGATGGTTTTGCAGGTGCTGGTAGGAAACTTGATCATCAACAAAAGAGGGGTCTGAGGTAACTCGAGCCAGGTTTTCTTCTTGACTGCTGAGACAATACATCTCCCTAAAGCAGCTTCTTCTGGGGGGTTGTATGTGCAAGATGGAAGGGCAAAACTTTAGTTAGGATGTCTTGGGTGAGCTTTGGGGAAAAAAAAAATTAAGTTTATGGAGAATCTTTATTCTGAGTGGCAGTATAGAGTGAGTTTAAATCCAGGTTTGGGATTAAATAGTGAGGCAACACAAAGAGAAGTACTGCTGTAGTTTGCCTGTGGCTTAGCCAAGTTTTGTCTGCTTGAATTGCTGAATTGGGCCTGAAATTGGAGCAGTAACATTTTCTTTTGAACTATTCTGCTGTCCAGATCAATGTGTAAAAAAAAAAAAAAAAGAAAAAAAAAGGTGAAGTTTAACAAGTGGGTATTTGAAGACATTTTCCTTTCTTCTGTAGGTAAGGCATCAAGATGAACTTGCTGATTTACAAGCTAATGGCTTGATTTGATAAACCACAGTAGCTGTCATCACTCTACCATGTATATACACTATAAATTAATAATAATTTAATACAAATGATAAAAAAACCCTGTTACTTTATTGAACATGAGAAGGTTTTTAACAGAAATTCAATATACCTTTTTAAGTAGGGAGTGTGACTCTTTCCTTTTGTATTTATCAGAAATAGTTATAAGGAATAACTTATGATGTATAAATGTGTGTATATATGTATTTTATATATATAAAAGATGTTTAGGAATGCACTTTCAATAAGTTTATTTGGGTGGATTTATTACTGCTTGTTAGGTGTTTTCAGGTATCAAATGTGAACAACTTTAAAAGACTGCAGACTTTTCTTAAACCCCCAGTTTCAGTGTGAAGTCAGGAAGCAGCAGAGACTGCAGCACCTCTTACAGGACAATCTCTAGTGGTTTATTCTGTATCATTACTTATATTTACCATGAAGAAAATGAGGACAAACCCCCTCCCTCACCTTGTAACTAGAAAACTGCTTGTATTTTTTGCCCAAACCACACTAATATAAATTGAGGGTTAAGGATATTTTACTTGGTACTGTAAACCTGCTCTTTTTTTCCTCTCCCTCCCACTAGAAGATCATTAAAATCACTGATTCATTCTGTTGTGAGAAAGCAACAGCTACTTGAAGAAACTCGATGGGAAGAAACTACTAAACTCTGTGTGGGGTAGCTTTTTGTGTTGGGTTTTTCTTTCCTGTTTTTGTTTTGCTGGCTGCAGAGTAAACAAAAAGAAACCTCCTCCCCTTCCCTATAAATTCAGTTGATTGCCAGCAGTGTCTTTGCACGTTCCTGAGAGTGAAAAAGGTGGACCATTTACTTTCTATCCCATAGGTATTGAATCCAAACAATTGAATGGACTAACATTGTTGATGTTCACTTGCTCTCCTTTCAAACATGTTTAACTTTTTTCCCCATAGACTCATGTTGAAAAAGAGCAGGTCTATGCTGTGTGGGCTTAAGGCATTAATGTTGTGTGCAGTTCATGTGGCTGCTGAAATAAGAGACTGCTGTGTTGTGGTGTTCAGAAGGTGGGGAATTGAGCAGGAGGCAGCAAGTCTCTGAGAGGAGGGAGGGAGGATGGGGAGAAGGCTCTGATGGGAGTGTGGGCCCAATGGCAGTGTGGAAGTGCAGCTGCTTTGGCACTTCTGTGTGTGTGTGTTCCCCTCTGAAACAGTCAGATTTTGACACACCTATGAGAGACACAAAAATTCAGGACTGTGAGCAGAAGTGTGGTAACTTTATTGTTCTTTGCTTTATAGTTGTCTGTCTTCAGGTTTTTAAAATGATTGTCCCTTAAGGGGGTGCACAAGTCTTACGGTTTTCCTTTGTGAAATACCACATAAAATAGTGAAATTGTATTAGTGAAAGCATGTAATGATATTGTATTTAATGCAGAAATGGATAACTTCAGAGACTTTAACTCAAAACTATTTTGATATGTTGAAGAAAAAAGTGTTTTCTCTAGGGAGAGCAGAGCGAAGAGTACACATGAAAGAAGAAGAATGCTGAAATAGTTGTGTTTTGTTGTTACTTTTTGGGATTTTTTTCCACTTTCCCTCCTTCCCCCACCTTTTCCCTAAGCAGTATTTAGTGTTGTGTCCTGGCTGTGGAGGGCTCTCATGGGTTGGGAGAACTATTTGTGCACTTGTTCTCTGTAAATATATGCGAGAGATTACCTCTTCAGACATCACCAAAATCCCTTCTAATGAATTATCCAACATTATGCTGCTTAGTTTGCAATGTTTCAGTGCATGCAGGTGGCACAAGCACCCCCCTTTTCTTGTGAAGGGGCACAATGGTATCATCTTGGTTTACCTTCTTTAAGTGTTGCAGAGATACTCATGTCCCTCAAACACAAGGCTCTGTACCTCAACATCTCCAGAAGAAATCTGTTGATGTATGGTCCTCAACAGTGGCTTGAAATAACTGAATCCAGTTACTTGTATAATACTATTTCTCTAAAAAGAGGAATATGAATATATGCAGTTCCTCTTAAGTACATTATTGCCAAATAACTGCTTAGACTTCTCTGGTTCTGTGTTCTTCTTGCTCAATAGAAGGTGTTTTGGGTGTCTGGAAAAGAGAAACAAGTGGGAATACCTGCTCACACGCTGAGCTATAAGTAGATCTCAAAAACCTTCATATGATCCAGAGCACAAATTTGCCCAGACTTTTTTCAGTTGACAGTTATTTGCCGTGCCTATTTAAAATTGAAGAAATGAATTAAGAAATCTGCTTAAAATGGAAAAACTGCATGCACAAGGTGTACATAAGTCACACCCAGAGATCAATGTTTGAGGGTTTATTAAGACTTAAGTGGGGTATATATTGAATGAAACTATTGCAATAAAATAACCATGGAATTTGAAAGGGCTGTTGTCTTGTTTTACACACCTGCAAGTAGTTGTAACAAAACTTATGATTATTTCAAAACAAGACAAATCCTTGTGTAGTTTGATGCTGCCTGGAATGCAGTGCCTATACTGTGCTTTTCTGAAGGTAGTAGGGTTCTGAGGAAGATGGGGAGCAATCTAAAAACTGACATTAGCTGAGATGGGAGAGAATTTCCAGGAAGATGCTCCTATGCTTTTTTTCTGTTTCCTCTCCCTGCTTATTGCAGAAGTGTGCCTGTGCAAAGCATGCTTTCTGGACTCAGCTCCTTGGGGGAGCTGCTGCTGCTCTGGCTGTTAGACCCAGCTTTGCTGCTCACTCTTCACTCTACCTCACGTGCGTGTGGCAGGGTGCTGGCAAAGGCATGTAGAGGCTGCTGACATGCAAGAGAAAGGTGGGAGGGAAGGTCTTTGTGAGCAGGAGCAGCACAGGTTAGTACAGTTCGTGGGGGATTTGGTCTCTTTACTGGCTGCTAGCTCGGGGCTTGTTGTGGTCCTGGGAACACAAACACCTCTGCCTGTTGTGTGTGAGAAGGGCAGAGGAGGAAAGGTGCTGCAAGCTTTGTGTATTTTTAGGTCATTTTAAGATGTAATAGTTTTTTTTAATAGAAGCTGAGAGTAGCTGAAATGGAGAAGCCTTAAGAGTGCTCATGATATTTTATCTTGCACTAGATGTGTTTAATTCCTCTCTTGTCCATGCAAAACTTTATTCCTTTATTAATTTTTTCCCCTATTGCTAATTGTACAGCAATAATGTTACCCAAAAAAAAGCGTGCATGCATCCCTAGACACCAGACTTCAAACTTGTGCTTTGGCTGAAAAGTTAAAATTATTTGCAGTGCAGCCAAACAACTGATGGTATAGATAGCTTAATTTAAACAGTTTATAGCTATTTCTGTATTTTTGAAGTGACCTTTCAGTTTTGTACAATAGTGTCTCTATTTCCATAAATTGAGGTGCACAGCAGGACTGTACCCATTTTGTATTTGGCTTGCTATTTCCTTTGGCTCTTTCTGAATGTGGTAGAGGAACTTGTAGCTTTAAGATGTCATTTCATCCTTGCTACTCCCATCTTCCTCCTTCCTTTCAGGATGTAAAAGTTATTTCTGCGCTGCAAATGTTGTTTAAACTGCATCAGACTTTTCAGTCCTAAGTCATGTGGGAAGTAAAAAAAAAAATCAATGCAATACCAAACCTTGTGTTTGTGTCCTTTATTGTTTAGTAAATGTAGAGATTACATTTTTGTCCAACATTAGGCAGTAAAAGAGAAGATAAGCAGGTTTTCCTTCTGGAATGAAATGTGAGGTGGCAGTTGTGTGTGAGAAACGTGTGTATGTGCTTCTGGAAAGGACTCTTCCCACTCTCCTCCCCAGTGGATAAACACTGCTTGCTGTGGGCATTGGTTCCTAGCTTGGTGTGGAGCTGGGATGCGAGCTGTTGCTGGGGTCTGGCCGGGCTGTTGTGCTCTGGGATCCTGTGTGTGGGGCTCCTTGCTACCAAAGTCTCATCAATTTGACTTTGAACCTACAAGTGTGAGAGACTAATGGCACGACACAGTTGGAAGCACATCGCATAGCGTGTTGGGTATAACCAATTTGCAGCTGTGGTATTTTTCTGCATTAAAATTTCCAAATATGTTTCATGTTGAATAGACATCTTTAATGTTCTACTTCAGGACCCAGCTTCCAAGTTTCAGGCTGCTAACCGAGATTGTTTTGATATTTCAGGGCAGTGTATCAATGGTTTTGGGTGGCTGCTTTGCAGGAGTGTTGCTGGCTGAGATTAGAGTTGAAGGAAATCTTTGCAGACTTCAAGCAAGTTCCCTGCCCTCACCCCATTAGAGTGAAGCATCTCTTGACTCTTTCTTTGCTTTATTGGAGACAAAAGTTTAAATGGACTTCTGCAGTTTGGGTTTTTGTTCTTCCTTCCTTGCCTTTTAAATGATCAGTTGCTGAAATTGGCTCTTCCTTGCTTGAGAGGGGGTGAAACCAGCTGGGAAATGCTGCATGACCAAACCCTGGTCATATTTTCCTGAAGAAAGCTTGCTTCTTACTTCCTCTCATAGTCACTGTAGTGTTGGGGATGACACCTCTGTGTGAGAAGTTTGGGCAAAGTGGCTTTTGCTGTAGGCTCAGGCTGTGCCCCTGAGCAGAGCCTGTGGAGAAGAGCATTTCAATATGTAAAACACTGACTGCAGCCCTGTGGGGGTGGCTGGTGGTAGGGAAAGGAATGTATTTTAAAAGGAAAACTAAAGCTTTTGATATTATTGTTATACGGGAACATCTTTAAAACTTGCTTTGTTTCAAGATGTTACTGGCCAGTGTAAGTTTAACAAACTTTTGTTATAAAAAGTCCTTAATGTGAAGTGTTTTTCTGTGAGAGGTCAGTATTGAGCAATTAAAGTTAAGTAACACTGGGTGTTTGAAGGCAAGGCATTTATTTTAGCTGCTTTGGTGAACCAAGCTGTAGGTGAGACCTTCTTAGCCAAACTGCTCTGTGTTGTCCCCTCTCCCTTCCCCAGCTCTTCCCAGACTGACCTAAGGAAGCATGCCCTACCTGAGCCCAGCTGAAACTCTGCTAATCCACACATTCTTGTAAATCCCAGGGGGTTTATGGCATCTCTGGCATTTATTTTGTTCGCTGGCTTTGGGGGAAGGGAGGAGACAAAGGACTTGGCTGTGAAGGCAGCCAGCACACTGGCAGGCTTTGCAGTAGCACTTCAAAGTGAATGTTTTGTTTACTAGATAAGTGAAAACTGATTTAAATTTGGGGTTGAAATAAAACTTACTGATTCTTACCCCTTCCTTTTGATTGGGTATGGAGAACATCAGCCATATAAAGGTTAGAAAGTAGTCCATCACTAATGAAAAGCTCAATAGCAAAGCAAAAGTATTTATTCAAATTAATATTTTATTCCTTGAAGGGCTGTAGAATTGTGAAGTATCTTGATGAATTAAAAAAAAAATTCTTTGTGTGTTGAAGGGAACCTCATACAACACATAGGATTGTCACACCCATTTCTAATAGAGAATTAAATACTGAAGGCCTTAAAGTTAAAATATAAAGTTCCCAAGAAAAGTGGAAACTTCATGAAATGTAACAGCTGTCAAATGTGTAACAAGTGTTTGTCTAACAGCTCTTCCCCCTGCAGTGATCTGTTGGTTTCTATGAATTTTGTATTTGGTTTTGCCTCTCTAAGTAGGACAGATTATTAAATGTATGACACTGCTGTGTAATCTATCTTGCAATAATGTTTCCTTTTTTTTTTTAACTATTTTCTTTAATTTATCTACAGGAGTCGGAAGCTTCAGATCAGAAATATCCCACCTCATTTGCAGTGGGAGGTAAGAAGTTACTTTAAAAATTTACATGTGCTTAAAACTGTTTCTGTTTTCCTCTTTATCTGCAAGACTTTCCCCCTTCCCCCATCTTTTACTTGCTTTGCACACACCACCCATTCTGTTCTGGGGAAAAATCCTTTGGAAGAGGGAACAATAGAGCCTTCTAAGCAATTCAGATAACTGCCTTCATTTCTGCTCTCCGAGTTAACCATAAAAAATGTTGAAATGGATTCTTTGGTGAATGCTGACTTCCTGAAGCAGTCACTCTCTTTGACTGAAAACTTGCTCGGTTTGGACCTTGCTGTTTTCTGGGAAAGTTCAGTAAACCTAATAAAAGTTCATATTTAAATACTTGATCAAAAACCTTTGCAAAAGCAGAAATATAATGCCTTTTTTTTTTTTAACTTCTCTACAGTGGTGGCATTATGGCAAATTGTTTGCTCGTGCTGTTATGATCATTGGCACTCACCAATATATTGAATACTTGCTGTTTGCACTCCACAAACACTGCTATCATGTTTGCAGTTATAATTGGGCTACTGTGACAACGGATCTGTTTTCTTTACTGTTTTTCCACCTTGTATGCGTTTTAAAATGTTTTCACACTTTACAGGTGTTAAATCATCCTTTTACCTGAGGGAGATGGGAGGGTGGAGGGTTAGAGGATAAAGCTCTGGTAGTGTTTTTCTCCAAGCAGGTTTGGTCTATCGCCCTCATCTGACTTTCTGTCTGCAGCTACTTCTTTGTTTGCTCTTCCTGATTGCTTCCTAGCATTGGAGAAAAATGGAGGCACTGCTGTCTCAGCCACAGGGCTTCTGGAAGAGCAGCACCTGCCACCTCTCATTGCTTCAGTCTGTCCTGGTGTGTGCTGCCCATGAAGCATTTCCTTCATGCTTCCCGGACCTCGTGTTCCCCTCAGTTGAACTATAGCCACCCAATACCTTTTATTTCAAATTAATAACTGCTTTTTCTCAAGCTTTTGGGAAGAGCAGTGATAGAAATGGTTGAAGGTGACCGCTGAGTTAAATTTATTTTAACTTATTTTTTTGGTACAAACTTCCTCTGAAGATTTTGTGTGGAATTAGTGAGTATCAGATCAGAGGCATATGATTCAGAAAACTGTGGCTAAGCATGGATGTTAAACACTTCTGAGCTAAGGACATGAAAATGCTCATCCCTCCTTACATGTATGTAGCTATTACTGCTGGTATGTTACAGATATCTATCTACCTGGTTTCCCATCTGCTTCCTGATAGTTAAATTATTTCCCTCTCCTCCGTTGCTGCAGTTTCTGTAATGACATCTGGTCTCAGACAGATGTTCCCTCTGCCCTACCTTTTTAAAATGCTGTCTTCCTAAAGCTCTCAAAGAAAAGTTAAATTTGTCCCTATTATCATCATCTCATCCTTGCCTAGGTGTCTGGACAGACATGACCCTTTGTCTGGGCACAGAATTTAGAGGCCTCTAGTTAACTTCTACAATCCTTTTGTATTCTCTTGCACCATCAGGGCTGCTTGCAAAGTATAGTTTGTGGACTTTTAAGTGATGGTGATCTGTCGCTTCAGCCCTAAGCAAATAAGTTTTGTATGTTCTCAAAAGGATGCTGATGACAAAATACAGCTACTGGTGGTTAAGTTCATCTTGGGGAATTGTCTTCCATCAAGCTTAACTTGGGGTCTTTTATTTGTGCTAAAAGACCTTGCAAAAAAGAACTTCATTTGAGCTCCCTAAGTTTTGGGACTATTCCTCCTTAAACCAAGTCTTGCAACCAGTTGCTTGGCAGGGAGAGTAGAAGTTTATACATAGAGAGAAGGATGTATATTGAAGCAGTGTTCTTGCATAGTGCTTTCCGAGGGGTGGTGTGTGCTTGCACATGTGTGGCAGCTGGAACAATTTTACTTATATTGTTTTAGTTCCTCTGTGCCAATCTGCTTGCCTCATGTCTCCTTTGTTAATTGCTCGCTTCAAGTCCGACTACTTCTAATGGGTGTGAAGTCCTTAAAACCAAAGCAAAAACAACTGATGAAAGAAGGCTCTAGATTAGTTGAGTCTATCAGCCCTCATCTATCTTTGATGGTGAAATACAAAATGCACTTAGTGCCCAGCAACACCTTTCTTTTCTCAGTGGCATAGGGATATGTGAAAAGAACAGAAGGAACATTCATGGTTTTGTGAAAACTTTTCCTAGTAGAACTTTTATTAGGAAGGTTACCTTGTTGCTCTTTGCAAAAGTATTTTCTTAAGCTTTGATGAAATGTTTTAATTTTGTTCTTTATAGAAAACAAGCATTCTACATGGGAAGCCTCCAGGTGCCCCCCTAGCAGTCAGTGTGCATGCTTCTGGGCTGCTGTTCTTGCTGCCAGTGTGTCACAATGGTACACTGTGGGACTGGGGCCCAGTGAGTGTCTGTGCACACCCAGCAGGTATGGTCCTTGGCTTGTGTCAGATCATGCACAAAACCTCTTGCAAGAAGTAAGGCATCCATAATGTTCTCAAATGCAGCTTGTTGGGTTTGGAGCAAGGGCTCTGGAAGGGCAGTGGGGATGCTGGTCACACAGGAATGTAGCTGAAGTGTTTGTAGTTTGAAGTGAACCAGGTTGATGCTAGATGCCACTCCTGAGAAAAGGATCAACTCCTGGGTTTCAAAACCAGAAAAATGTTCAGGTAATAATTTGAAGCTTAATCTGAGGTGAGAATTTTTTGTGATACATCAGCTGAGGACAATGCCCATTGTTGATATAAGTGCTTTGTTTTCCATGAAGATAGGAGCTGGCTGGTAAGATTCATGAAATGCTGGAGTAAATGAGTTTCCTGTGACAACTCTGACACTCTTTCACTGGTGTAGCCTTTTCTCTAAGAAGCATGTGTGCCTATTAAAACCTGGTAGCATGGAAGAGCAAGCACTGAACTTCAGCCTTAAGGAAACCTCAGCTTCCCCATGGGAAAAACTGGGTATCCTGGAGACTCGTGAGGTAGGACACTTGCTATTCAATGCTATTCAATGTGAACTGGGAAATGCACGTGAAGTGTAAATGGTGACAGACTAACAAGCATTTATTAAGACTTTTCATGATCCAAATACAGAAACTGAGTAGCTATTTGCTTTTCTGACTGTCTTTTTGGGGAAAAAAAAGTTTCAGTTAGTTTCCTATCTGAACAAAATACTGACACAACCAGACACAGCAATTGGACTAGTTTCCTCTGGCTAGTGTAAGAGTTTACTGTGTACTTATCAGTCCATTGTGGCTTAGGTCAGAAAGGATGAGATAACCCTATTTAGCCCATATTAATGACTAAGTGGTAGAAGCAAGGCAGTTAACAAAGGCAGACCTGCTGTAATCTGCTGAGCTACTACACTGAATCAAACCCACAAAGTTGCTGTTCTGAAGAGTTGGCTTTTAAAGTGCAATTGTAAAAGGTAAAATTCTAATGTATTCCAAGGCATTTGAGGTTAAACTTGAACAAAACTTGCCTGGTAATTAATTTGAACTTGACAAGAAGCTTTTTTGGCAAGGTTCTGCAGGCTTCTGTACCTGTGGGTTTGTTGCTCTTGTACTCCTTGCCCAGCTAGGAGAAACTGGAGCTGGAAGGAAGGTAGCATCTCTGAACTAAGGTAAATTTAGGACTTGACTCAAAGATATTGCAGACTAGATTGGTAGGAGCTTACCCAGAATCATGTTCTCTACTCATCCAGGAGGTCATTTGCATTTTCCTCCCTTCCTTCACTGGACTACCTGGGTCTGAGGATTCTGAATCAGTGCTCATATTTCATATAAGCATCATCACTTCTAAAATGCATCTGCTTCCTTTTATTCTTCTTGCATATATACTGGATCTAAAGATTATTGTATGACTTCAGTGATTTGAAGGATATGTATGTGATCAGATTTTATTTAAATAAATCAATTTATCTTGTTTGTTTGAACCAGCCCCTCAAACAGTTAGTGCACCTTTTTCAGTGGTAGTAGGTGGGTATCATTTTACCCCATTTCTCCTTACTCATCAAATACAAAGTCTAGATTGATGTTAAGGATTTGGTGCACCACTTTTTTTCCCCATTCTCCACACATGCCAGTCTCATCTTTTTCTCACTGGGAACACACCCCTGAGCTCTACGTCACTGCAGAAAAGCAAATGGATCTCTATTAGTCCTTCCTGAACCACAGTCTGTGCCATACTGTTTTGACTCCTGATTTGTAACCACAAGTGATCTCTCACCTCATGAGAGCTGGAGGTGTGTTTGCAAGACAAAATGATAATGCCTTCTAGAAGGAGGTTTAGGTGTGGTGATTTAAAATGGAAATATTTAGAATTTATTTCTGATTCAACATGATAGGTACTGAAGTAGAGTTCTGAGAGACAGAACTGTTATGTGAAATGTCACTTCCCCCCCTTTCTTTTAAAACATTTAAAAAACAGCTTTCTTGATGTAGAAGATGCTTCAAGAGATTTTATTTTCCACACTATATTTATTTTTGACAAAATATTCTCTATAAATATTTTGTTTAGTGAATGAAGTGCTCCAGAACAGACTTCCAGGACACAGATGGTGTCAGAAACAGTACTTGCTGGCTCAGCAAGAAGGTAGCCCTTCAAAAGTTCCCACTTGCCTTTTGTAGTGTTTTTTCCTTATGCTCTGTACGAGCAGATAAATTGATATGATGTTGATGAACTTTGTAATAAAAAAAGGTAGACTAAAAGCCCAGCCTGTGGAGTGTGAACCTGTTGAGTGAGCAGAGAAACAAGAAAAACATGGTGAATATGTATTCCTAGCCTTGCTGTGAGACTTGCAGATGCTTTCAGGGACAGAAATGTGTGGGAGGGGAGGTCGGATTTAGCTCTTCCAAAGGCAGAAGTATGTTGCTAAAATAGGGTTTGCTTTTCTTCACTCTTATGGAAATGAAAACTGAAGTCTCAAAGTTATGCTGAGACCCCTGATGTTTTAGATTCTTTAAGAGGTAATAGTAATGGAAAAGGATTTCAGGATCAGAGTTGCAATGTCAGTGCAGGTTCTGCATTGAGATTCCTGTCAATGCAAGGACAATATGAACTGTCTCCACCCATCTGCTTATTCTGTAAGACAATTTTCGGTTTCTTTAAACTGATCGACTGATTTTGATTATGAAGACGTGCTAATGTTCACTTACATAGTGCACAGAACTGTTTATCCTGAGGTTCTGTAGTAGCTTGTGTTGCTTTGATTAAAACAGCAAAGCTGAGTGGGGTGGTTGTTGCTTGGTTGGTGTTTTTAAATCCAGAGATGCAGTCTTAAAACTCATCTTGTTGAATGGTACCTACTAATGATGCAGTTTACTCTAGAATACCAAGGATATGAAAAGGATGGGTGGGTTTCAAGAAAAGAAAAGAAAAACATGAAACCATTGCAATTAAGAATAAATTAGCAGATACTTCTCATAAAGCAAAATTTAAAGGGAAGATACAGAACTGAGATGAACTACAATGAAAAGAATTCTAGAAGAAAAATGAATCAACAGTAAAGAGGTTTAAAATATATTGAAATATGATCTTTCACCTGAAGCCTTCTCCAATAATCATAATTTAATGTGGTGCTATAAAAATAATATAAAGCTATAAAAATGCTTAGCAGAATGCTAAGTGTGCACAAATTACCTGCAGCTGCCTGTGGGAATCTCTGCTAGGGATCTTTGGCTGTTTCCTTCTCAGGGTCCTACACCAGGCATTAAGCTGTGCTTTTTGCTAGTTACTACTAGCCCTACTCTGGGAGAATGCAGAACATGTTCTCTGCAGCAGTCTTTTAGAGTTGAAGACCTGTGGTGTTTAGGGAGAGGGCTAAGGAGAGAGTTTAAAATCTTTCAGTCTTCTCTCAAGACTCTTCTTTCCAGGCAGTTGTTTCTCAGCTCTCAGCTGGGAATGTCCTGTGAGCTTCTCCAGAGTAGCTTCTGTAGCTTCATGTCCCTTGAGCTCTAATACTCCCCCTCCTACACTTGCTTTCCATTCCAGCCTCTTGCTGGCTTCAAGTGTAACAAATGCAGCCCTGACACAAAACTGGCTGTGGTGGTCCCTGCAGACCTTCTGTAGCAGAGCTGCTGAGCTTGGCAGCAGGCTGGTAGTGACCATTACCTGGCAAGGGGCACAAGGTCAACTTCTCCCCTCCTGTTGTGATGTTGGGTGTGTTTACTTCATGAGTCTATTTGGGACAGTGTCAAAAGCCTTCTGAAGAGAGATCTCAGGTAGACTTCATTCTGTTATAATGGAGAGATTTATCAAGCCTTATGCACATTAGATACAGGTTGGATGTTGATTACCTGCTTATTTTGATTTCTAAGTACAGCATATTGGGTCTAGCCAGCCCCTGGAGCAGTGCAGAATCCCTGGGCAGCACTGTCTCCTCCTGGTCTTGGATCTATACCCAGGAAGCATGGGGACTGCCTCTGCTGCCCAAGGGAAAGGAGGATGGTAGTCTTCTCATTATGCTATCTAACCTGAGCCCCACACTGCAAAATAACTGCTTTTCTGAGCTGCACACACTCCATTTTCTAGCTGGGCTCAGCAGCTGGAGAGGCAGTCTGACATAGGACAGGGACTGTGTCTGTGGCAGACCACCCAGCTTTGCACATAAAACAGCATACTGGTTCATGTTGGGATTTTAATTGCCTAGCTTAATTATAGGGGGTGATGCTTACAGGTATATGTGAGGTAATGAACTCCTTTTGCAGGTGTTCAAAATACAGGATGTAAGTGTATTTCTCACTTGGAATGATTTATTCATCTGAATGTGTTTGCTACAGTGGTGATGCTAACTGTCTTAATTATAAACAAGAGAAAAAAATCTAATAGGGGAAGTTAATTTTCTTTGGTGATCAGACCGCAGATTTTTTTTTCCTTTAAATAAATCAGGATCTTATATCTGCAGTTATCAAATTCCTGTCCCATTTGAGAGCTAGTATCCCAGATGCCCTCAGGGAAGATAGTTTCTTTGTGCTTTTACTGTAGTTGTGGACTTTGGGCCATAGTCTGCAAGCTGTTGGCTACCCTTGCTGTGAAAGGGGCAGGACAGTGAGTGGAGGGAAGCATCTACCTGGATCTGGGACTTTCAATCTGACATACAGCTTTGTGATGGAGCATGACTGTTAAGGGCTCTCACAGAAAAAGTGAGTTTTGTATTAAATGTGGCTATTTCAACTCAGACAAGCAGAAGCTTTATGTGTTTGGAGACTGCATTTAGGGGCCTATATCTTATTTTCCCTCCAGTGTTCAGTGGGAGAAATAGCTTAGTGAAAGTTTGGGTGTTTTGCTTGTTTGTTTGATGCTGTGTTTTGGTGGTTGGTTGTGATGTGTTTTGTCTTTTTTTTTTAAAGAATGATTTGCTGATTGTTTGATCAGTGCAGCTGTTTGATTCAAACTGCTCCCTGCATCCAAATTTGTTGCATTGTCCTGTGACAGATGACAAAAATCCTGTTTTCATGACCAGTTTTTGATGATCTAGGTTAAAGTAAGGCACAACCTCTGACCCCCTAAGTTTTCTGAAATATTCTAGCAGCTGTTAGTGTGCCAGAATTTTGGCATTGTCACTATGGAGTTGCTTGGTATTGTTAGAACAACCTATTTCTCACAAGCCTATAAAAATATGGTTACTTGTTTACACTGTCAATAACAGTGACTCCAAAACTTGAGAAATCTTAAAAGACATACACAGCTTTCTTGATTGAAAACACTTCTTGGTAAAACAGCTTCCAAACCCTACTTTTTCTTTGCAGTTCTAGAAAGGTGTCTGTGAAGACTTTTGTTCAAGAGCTCAGTTGCCAAAGCCTTGCACCCCTTAGCTAGAATTTGTACTTAAGGAGCCACTTCAGTCAAGGTGCAACTTCTTTATGCAGCTTGTGACATGGCCTTTCCTAGAATTACAAAACCATTCACGTTGGAAGGGATCTCAGGAGGTTTGTAGTCCAACTTTCTGATCAAAGCAAGGTCTTTATTGTATTCAAACCACATTGTTTAGGGTTTTGTCCAGGCTTGGAAACCTCTAGGAATGCAGTTTGAGCAACCTCTGTGTGACCAGTTTGAAGGATTAATTATTCCATTAGTGAGAATTGTTTTCCTTATACCTGCTGAGGGCATCTGTTGTGTCAGCTTAAGCAGTTGTCTCTTGGTGTCCCACCCTGCACCTCTGGGAAGAGCCTGGCTTTAGCTTCTCAGTGACTTCTGGGGCAGGCTTCTGCTCTGCTCCCCCCAAAGCTCTCTGTTCTCAGGCTCAAAGAGCTCGGGTCCCTCAGCTGCTTCTCACTAGAGATGCACTCCATCCTCCAACCACCTTGCTGACCCTTCACTGAACTCATCCCAGGTTCTCAATGTCTGTCTCGTACTGGAGCTCCTGAAACTAGATGCAGTAGCAGTGTGTGATTGTCCCCTTTCACTCAGCATTCACTAACTCTCCTCCATCTGTTTGCTTTGCTCCTGTTAATATAGCCCAGGTTGTTGCTGACCACCTTTGCTGCCAGGAGGCAGACCTGGCTTATGTTCAGCTTGCTGCCCACAAAAGCCCTGCATGGTCTTTTCGGCAGAGCTGCTCTCCAATGAGGCAGTCTTTAGCCTGCACCGACATGCAGTGGGTTATTCCTTTCCAGGGGCAGAATTTTGCATTTGTGCTTGCTAAATTTCATCAGGTTGTTGTTGGTCCATTCCTCTGCTCTGACTAGGTCTGTCTGGATGGCAGCCCTGCCTTCTGGCTTGTTGGCTGTTCCCCTCAATGTGTCTCATCTGCAAACTGGAGGAGAGTGTGCTGCAACCTCTCCTTCAGGTCACTGACAAAGATGTTAAGCAGGACAGGCCCTGGGACAAGCCACTTGTTGCTGGCCTCCAAGTAGAGTGTGGCAAGGTAGTGTTCTCTGAGCCCAGCTACTGTTCGTTATTGCATTATTACTGGAAATCAAGCTGGACAGGGGATCTGTGCAGGTCTGTCACCTGCACGTGTAGGAGGGGAGAAATGTCTGGGAATGGTGTTGTATCTCTGCAGAGAGAACTCAGGCTGCATGTCCCTGCTTGCTGAATTGCCCTAAACATGGTGATAAGGTGGCTTGGACGATGGTTGGCTGGAGTGAGACAGCCTGGGAGGGAAATAAGCAGCACCAGCACCCTGCTGCTGTCTGTGTTTCACGTGCAATTCCATCATCTCATTTTCCTCTGGTACTCTTAATGGTATAAAAACCAAAATGACAAGAGCCTTAGTGAAAAAACTCTTTGCATTTTGAATACAGTCTCTGTGTACTAACTTGTAATGAAATGTCCCAGATATGTTTTTGAGCTATGAAAGAGGATATTCTTTTACATAAGGAGAATGTACTGTTATCCCTGACAGAGCTCTTGACGTGGCTTTGCTGGGTCTTTAGTGTGTAAACTTAGCTCCCCTAATTAATTATTCATGCTGCCTCATATATTACATCTTGAGTGTTTCTCTGAAATGAGGAAGCAGCAGTTACTAATGTTGAGCCTTCTGTGGAAGTGCTGGGATTAGAAGCTGGGAGTGCAGCTCAGAAATTCCCAACTAAATTAGATGCTGTTACCTTTTTTGTTGGCACATGTGAAGCTGCTGCGAAAGCTGCTTGCTTTTGTAAACAAAGATGCCCTTCAAGTATTGTAAAATGAATGTGATTAAGAAACTAGTTACTTCTGCCCTGCCCTTGGATTAGATCTGAAGTAGTTTTAGTTACCTGCTAGCAAGGATTCTTCTGGGACTTACCAGTGGTATTTGAAGGAAAGGTGTGGATGAAATGGGTGGTACTTACCTGGGGCAGTAACAGGAGAAATGTGACCAGCTCTTGTAGCTAAAGAAATAGAAAAAAAAATGTTAACTTCAAGTGGCAACAGTAGTTGTTTTTGTAATCCCATTCAAGTTGCATGCATAAAGAACACAAAGCCAGCAACAGTGGGTAAGAAGAAAGGTCTCTGTACAGTCCTGTATCCCATCTTGGCTGTGCCCTGGGGAGGACACGAGAGTAAAAGCAGGGATATAGTGATTGCTCACCAGAGAGGCCTCTGAGCTTTCAGCATTTTGCAGCCCTTTAACCTACTGACCCAGAAATGTGCCTCTGCATTGGTTCAGGGACACGTGCAGAAGCTCTCAATGCTTCCTCCAGCTCCTCTCATCCCCGGTATACTGCAGTGCAGGGATTTGGGCTGTGTTGCAAGAACTGTCTACTCTTGAGTGTTTTCAACTTCCATCTGCCTTCCAGCCCCTGTATCACAGGGAACAGTGAATAGTGGTAGCTCCACAAGATTTTTTTCCCTATCTATTTCTGTTGCTATTTCAAGGACCTTTATTTCTTGGCAATTTCACTGAAGAGCCATAGCCATAGTTGGTTTTGTGTGGAAGCTGTTCCCTATCCTTTGATTATCTCTGTCCCATTCTTGGAAATTCTACTTAGTGGTTTGGAGTTCAGGGACTGAATCTGCACACAGTTATGGAATTTATTATAGGTTTTTTTACTTTATGAAGGTAGTTGATGTCAGAGGCCTCTGTGTATGCATTGGGTTTTGATAATTAAAAAAAAAAATGTTAAAAAGCTGCAGTAAAAGCAATGGAAGGAGGTTTGCTGCTTATGTCTCAAGAGATGGGCAGCCATGGGGGGAAATTGACATTACTAGTTGTGCAGCTCCTCCTCTGGGCTTGCTGCTGGTGCCCAGAAAATGTTATATTTGAACCATCTGGGTGTAAGATGTTGACTAACCTAATGCTCTTGTATGGAGGGAGGAAAAGAAAATGTGCTTATTTCCAAGGGACTGGCTAGTTCCAATCTGGCTCATTCTATTAGCCAGCAGAAGTCAGCACATCAACCTCTAGACTTGTGTAAGGAATGTGGGATTATTTTTTTTTTGGTCTTGTTCCCTAGACAAGTCAAAAGTGTCTCACAGGCCACCTTTGCTGAGCAAATCTGCTGAGACTGCAAAGGCTGTGGTACTGCTCCTTGTCCAAGCACCTTGATTCACTGCCTCTGTTCCCCTTCCAGTGACATTTTAGTTTTAGTTTTGAACCTGGCCATTCAAGACCAGGACCCCATCCGTGTCTCATCTCACAGCTTCTGCTTGCTTTCATCTGGCACTACAGAGAATCCTGAGCTATTTTTTGGATGCGTGGGGAAAAGGAACAACATGAGCTCAGCTGCAAAATCTTCTGCAGAAAAAAGACACATGACCAAGGCAAGCAGCATAGCTGTTGTACTGAGCATGGGGAAATGCCCCAGCTTTATGGGCAGGCAAGAAGTGCCATCCTAGTTTGCACATTGTCATTCACCCAGCAGCTAGCACTCACTCCAGGAGTCTGGATGCTGTAGTGTGTTGGGTACTGTCTGCTAGGTTGAGGCCTTGCAAAGCAGCAGTGAGGGCATGAAGAATAAGTAGATCTTTAAAATATAGGTGAGCACTAACTGAGCCTAAAACTGCTGAGTAGGGAGAAGGGAGGTGAACTTGTGTTAATGTATTTCCTCTTTAAAGTTTGTGTTATTGTAAAGCCTGAAGCTCCCTCTGATCCTGTGTCTCAAACTGGTAGCCAAGTACATGTGGGCAGGCCAAGAAGGGAATGTAACTTGAAATAGCTCCCTATTTTCAGATGCTTTGGATATTGTGGCAATCAAAAGGGGTATGTGACTAAAAGCCATCAAAACCACTTCCAAACACATGCCTTTTAGTGGAGCAAATGAGCAGGATTTTTAGAATATAATGCAAACAGGAAATCACTCTGAAAACTGTAGCCCACCATTAACTCGAGGGGGAGGAAAGATATTAAAACTATCCTTTAAAACAGCTGCCTTGTTATAAAACCTAATAGGGGATTGAATGCATATGTAAGAAACAAATCCAAATCAACATTTCTTGGGACACCTTTTATTGAGTGTTGGGGTTTTTTCCTTGCTCGTGGTAATAGTCAGGCTGTTATGTGAGTAGCAGATAGCTATTCATGCAACACTTTTGCTTATTTGCTCACATAGTTCCCTTGCTGAACTCATAGTTACCCAGTGTTAGCAGCAACCAGGAGGCCAACCTCAAATATGCACTCTGAAGTGAAGGGTTATAATGATGTGCCAGTGGCTTCTAGGTAGGTGTTCTCAGTCCTTTCTTGCACTGGAGGTGTAGTTAAATCTGTAGCCTTTACCTGGCTGCATATAGCAGCCCTTTTGGCTTGTGGTCTGAGTTAGAAGTTAGTGTGACCTCGTGCAGATTCACAGGATTTTTGTTTGGGAAACTTTCACATGCCACCTTCTCAGCACACCTTTCCTTTCCTTGACATGTTTTCTGGTACCTTTTTCTCCATCTAAATATGTAGAAATCTACAAAAACCATTCACGTGAGCTTACAATGTTTAGTATGTTCCAGCAACAAGGCTCCTCCCACTCCTCCCTTTATTTTTGATTAAGGGACTCTGTGGACCTGTAGCATTCTTGCAGACAGCATGGCATCAGCTCCTTTCCCTAATTGTATGTTTGGATAGCTGTTGTACCCCAAATGGTGGCCAGTTTAGGTTACTGTTGTAAGCTAGAACTTAAGTATTTGAGTGACTATGTGCTTTATAGGAAACGTTCTTCTTGCCCTTTCTATCAGCCTCTTACTAACATTTAGTAATTAGTATGCATTGTCATCCATCAGTAGGTTTGGGTTTCACACCCAGGTGGCATCTGTTCTTGATGATATCCTGTTTTTAAAACACAGAGTAGAAGCAACAGTGCAGTGGGGGGGATAATGGGGACCTGAAATGGTCTCGTGTCTGAGCCAGCAGTGTGAGTGCTCAGAGGGAGTTCCTGCTGGATTACTGGTTAGGGCTCTTCCAGCTTTATCTCAGTCACTGAGTTGTGATGGTTTATTAGCACCTTTAAGAATATATGCAGATAGCTGTATAGCAGGTAGGAACTTCTCTTAGCTATGCTGTCTGCACACTGTAACTAGGCCCCAGACCTCTTAGGTCTACAGCTCACTGCCTGTGAAATTCATTATGGGATCTAGGAGGAGGGTAGAAGGAAGGTGAGAAGAGAACATGAACTTTTGTCAGCTCAGGAGTTGAGAGGAGTTATAAAAAATAAGAAAACCTGGTGTTGCTGCTGAATGTTGGAGACGGGTGACTGTGACCTGCTGCTTTACTACGAGGTAGCTGCTGGTTAAAGTGTCCAGTGATGCCTTTGAATTCCAGAGAAATGCACAGGTTGGTGATTGGTTTGTGTGGCCCTAAGTTATGAAAGTAACTTCTGTCTTCATGAAGTGGATAGCAGAGTTCATGAAGTGGTGTCCTTACCTGACTGATGAAATAGGTTGACCTGCTTCAACCCAGAAGTGTGATTTTCCTTTCTGAAATAGATCTGCAGTGCTGTGTTTCAGCTTGTCAGACTGTGGTCTTGCAGCATCCCTGTGTTGTGCAAAGCATTGGTGTGCTTGCAGCTGCCCTTTGGGCCTTGCTGTTTGAGGTCTGCAGGCGATTTTCCATCCTTTTGGAAAGCTGCTTTCTGTTGCAAAAGCAAAGACAGAAATGACATTTTCTTCTTACAGTAGGAATACTGGATTTTCTGCATGTCAGCAGTTCCCGTTAATTTGCTAGAACCAACCTGTTTAGGGGCCACCATTCCATTTGATTGTTCATGTTTCTGTTGTGAAATTGCTATTAATTTATCCACCATTCAGCCAGTGCATTAATGCAGTTTCACAGAGGTGAGCCAAGCAAAGAGCCATTGGGACTGTAATGAATGCATAAGGGATGTCAGAGCCCTGCTATCCCTCGTGTGCTGCCTGCTCTGCATTGCTCCCAATCCTTCTGTGGTATTAGCTTCTGAGCTTTGGGGGATTAAAACACTGCCCTACTACATGTAGCCTGTTAGATGCCTGTCTTCTGCTTGACAATGAAGGTACAATACTGTCTTTTGCATTTTTGTTGCAGCAAGACCAGCTGTTTTAGTAGTTGATGGGAGCCTTTCAAATGCAGGAGACCTTCTGGCCTCAAGATTAGGGAGGAAGCTCCTCAGGTCTGTCTGGCTAGATGTGCTTTCCTCTGCTGGGCTAGTGCTGAGCCTGAAAGTGTGCTGCTGCCTGTGCCAGGCTGCTGATGCAAAGCTGCTTGGAGTTGACCCCAAGCTTCTGCAAGGCAGGAGGTGTTGTCCGTGACTGAGGGGCAACAGGCTCCTGATGGCAGCACAACACTGCCTGGGGTTCCCTCCTGCTGCTCCTCAAAGTCATCCCCTGCAGTGCCCTTCACCAGGAAGGATCACTGTGTGCACAGTGCATTCCTGTAGCATGTGCATGTCTCCCAAGTATTTTTAAGGCCTTTAAAAATACTTTAAATAAACACAAACAGCACTGGATCAAATATGTAAATGAAAAAAACACCAAGTGTGTCACTTCCAGCAGAATTTGTCCCTTTCAGAGAAGCAGGTGATACAGGTTGTGTGAAATAGTGGAGTGGAAGTAAATGTTGTGTTCTCCACTGATGCAATCCCCAAAAAATTGACTTTTGGGAGCAAGCAGATTTGAGACTCCACTGTGATTAGTGGAGTGACAACTCTTTGTGCAGTCTCTGCAGTGGCATTTGACACTTGCTTTTGGGCTTTCTCATTTTAGTGGAAGTAAATGCAACCAGATGTGATCAACAGCTGTTCTAGCAGCACTTTGACTACTTTGTAGTGTGTCTGTGGTAGAAAATATGCTCTCTCTCCACCTTCCTACCCCTGACTGAATGCAGGGGGTTGTGTTTGAGACGGAAGAAATTCCCATTTTTCAAGTAATAGAAAAAAGTTGCCTTCAGTCTCACTGGGAAACTCTGAGTGAGTAATGCTAGAGCTAGTGCACAAAATGCAAGAGTGGGCACTGCTGCCTTCCCACCAGAGACCTGCCTGTGCCTATGGGGAAACCCCTTGAAAAACCCTCCTGACTTCTGCAGCACGTTGGCTTGGCTTGCTCTTGCTCCTTTAGGTCACGACAAATGCTCTTTAGCTGTAAAAGTGAAGATTTTGAAGTTTTTGGAAGTGTTGAAATAGTTCTGGAGTATTTCTTTGTGGTCTAATCAGAGCAAAAAAGTTATTTCCTTTGAGTTTTTGCCCATTCAGGCAATAATAAGTTTATAATCAAGTGAGGAATCATTTTAATAATAGGTTTCAGGACAGTGATAACATCACATTCAAATTGTGACTAACAAGTTAATTATAGATACTGTGTATTAGTTCCACTTTTCTTTTTGACATCTTAAACTTGGCAGAAGAAAAATGTAGATTATAAAAAGATTGAAAATTAATGTCTCTAGTTGAGTTCCAACATCTCATGCACAGTTACTTAAACTTTAGAAAATTATTCTAAGTAGATCTTCCCAGACAGTTAGTCTGATGCCAGATTAACAGTTCAGGGTTATTTATGTAAATTATAAAATTTTAATGCAAAAAAGCTAAAAACAAAACCAACCAAATAATGCAAACAAAAAATCATAACATAACATAAATCATATAACCCCTTATATTAATAAACAAACCACCCAATAAAACCTCTGTCTCGGCTTACCTTTAAAACAATAAGCATTTTCATAACATCTGAAACAAAGCAATTGTGCTTGTCCACGAATTCTTTCATTTGAAGCCCCTGCCCTTCTCCTTGCAAAGTATTTGCTTATCACTTGTTCAGTTTCTTTCTGTGAGCTTAGCAAAACATGAGCCAAATAATAAGAGCTTCAATAAGCTTACTTGCTTTTTAACCTTTCTGATGTTGATTTTTTAGCAAAAAAACAAGTATAGATGATGCATGCAGTCATGTTACACACTGAAGTTGGTTTTTAGATGATGGCTTCTTGGCTTTCAAACTGACTCAAACTATTGGATGAGGCTTCATACTTGAAGGGTTCCTGCCCCAAAATAAAACTACTAGTCTGTGAGCCAAGGTCTTGTCTTTTTTAGTGGGTAAAAGTGCTCTGTAATTCCCATTTTGCTTTAATTCCAACTCTGTTGAAGGAAGCTGCTTACTCCCATCCCATCTCTAATGGCAGCTACATCCTTAGGCTCTATTCCCTGGATGCTAGAAAGCCTCCCAGGTCTGGTAGGACATGCAGCTGTCCTGGGGCTCTTCCTTCCATCAAAGACCAGGGCAGGGGTTTGGGCAGAGGGCAGCTCTGACCCTCATCCTCTGCTGAGAAACAGTCTCTGGTTACTTTGGATTTGTGTGTATTTTTCATTTTTTGGTGACACCTGATGCTAAAGCTGTAGTGTTTTCCAAGTCATCTGATAGCAGAAAGCTGGAGGATAGGCAGTTACCTTGAATACATATGTAGCAAAGGGGTGGGAAATCTTAAACCTATTTTTTGAGAGTGTGAGGAATGAGTAGCTGAAACTATGTAATTGTGAGTCTTCCTGCCACAACAGCAGGTAGGATTTTGGATCCCTGTTGTGTCTCTACTGGGAATATTACTTATAGAAACACTGTAGTTATTTGTAGACATAAGAAATACTTAGTGACGGTGTTGCAAACTTTATTACATTATTTTAAACTTAGACTACTACTTCACTAGCAAATGGATGCTTTCTAGGAATTTAGTCTAAAAATTTCTGTTTCTATTTCATCCTAATGAAAACTGGAATTAAATTTATAAATGAAAAAAAAATATTTCTATATAATCAGAACTATAATCAGAATTCTTATATTATGCTGGTCAAAGGAGGTAATCTTAATACAAAACCTTTGAATTTTGTGCTAACTCACAAAGGGAATCTTTGCACTCTGGGTTAATGTCAGCATGTATATCAAATGCACACAAGATCCTAAATTAAGAATTGATATATTGTGCTTGTCTTGTGAATTTAACTATAATGTGTGTAACGCTCACCCTTCATCAGTGACGATGCATTAAGAATGAGAAAAAAAAGTACAAAGTTGGATATAGAGGAAGTGACCCTAAGTAAGCTTACAGCTAACTCCCTGCCTTTTACTGTCAAGCCACTGTGCTACGATTTTAGTAGAGTATCAGTTGAACTGCAGGGAGGAGGGAGATAACAAAATAAAAATATCAGCACTACAAATGCTTTGTTCAGAACTGGGTGTGAGTTGCATCACTCTGCAAACGCTTTTGGCGTCAGGTTCTAACGGGATTTCCTGCAGTTCTGCAGATGACCTTGCTGTTCAGAAAAAGCAGCACTTTCCTTGGTTAGCCTTTTCAAGGTCTGTTTTATCTTGTTGTGTTCCTAAGACTGCTTTTCTCCCACCGCTGCATGTGTTGTTGTTTAACTACCCATCAGCTGATTTCTAGCAAGCAGGTGTTATGTGATGCTTGAGTTATTTTCTTGCTGAGGTACAGTGATCATCTCAACTGAGGTGACTTGTGTTAATGGGCAGTAACTTCTTTTTAGTAACAGTTTATCTCATAGCTGTGGCTTTGGTGTATCTGACATCATATCTTGCAGAAGTGCTGCTTTTCATTTCCTTCTGAGTGATCCAGACAGCAGTCATATCTGAGGAAATCCTGCTTGACTCTGGCTGCAGCTACAAGTCATTAAGATGGTCTTTGCTCCTTTCTGCTGCCCTGTGTTATTGTAGCTTCTGTGTCTGTTAAGGAGCTCATCCTCATTGCAGCTTAGCAGCAAGAAGAGCAAGATGACAAAAACATTGAGAGGAACTATGGGAAAACAAAATGGGCACCTTCCTCCTTTCCTTTTCTTTGGGCATAAGATCTACATAGCAAATTCAGCTGCATATGAGTGTTGTTTGTTTCTTACTCCTAATGGTTACTTCATCAAAATGATCACAGAGCACTGAGTGCATGTGCTAGCACCAAAATGTCACACAACTCAGCACTGTGGAGGCTGTAGGTTCTACGTTGTGTGCTGCTTTCACTGAAAGGGTGTGATCCCCACTAAGTCTGTTTTGGCATCATCAAAAAGCCATGGGAATGAGTATGGCATTGGCTTATGTGTCCTGCGAAAAGGTGATGAGTTATTTGTTAGTGATATCTGAGGTTGTGTGTGAATGAAAACTTCTGTAAGTAAAGGTATTTATTGTGACATTCTAGTTTAGAATTGGGTGAAGAATATAATTTAAAAAAAAAACCCAAAACAAAAAACCAACAAAAAATAGTATTCCTGAAGCGTGATGTGTGTTTAGAGATTCTTGGCCGTGTTCCCTGTTGCTCATGAGAATCCACTTTGTGTTTTGTGGTTCTTCATAGCTCCTCTACAGTACTGGAGAGAGATCTGTGCTCCTTGCTTTGGAACCTGTGATACTTCATGACAAAGGCTGCCTGTGTTGTCAGCCCCTGCTTTCTCTGGGCTGTGTGTGTTGTGTTGTCAGCCCCTACTTTCTCTGGGCTGTGTGTGTTGTGTTGTCAGCCCCTGCTTTCTCTGGGCAGCCTGTGTGTGTTGTCAGTCCCTGCTTTCTCTGGGCGGCCTGTGTGTGTTGTGTTGTCAGCCGCTGCTTTCTCTGGGCAGCCTGTGTGTGTTGTTAGCCCCTGCTTTCTCTGGCCTGCCTGTGTGTGTTGTGTTGTCTTGTCAGCCCCTGCTTTCTCTGGGCTGTACTGCAGTTGGTGGGGCTTGCCAGGGTCCAGAGGTGTGGTTCCTGTCGTGCAGGAGTGCTCGGGGTGAGTCTGGAGTCACACAAGCCTCCCTGGTGTGGGCAGGCTCCCCGGGCTGGGCTGAGACGTTCCTAGAGTGCGGATGCTGTTCTGTGTGATCTGGGTTGGGACACTGCCCGCTTGGCTGCACCCCTCCCTCCCCGAGGCCCAAAATAAACATTGCACAAATAGTCTCCCTTCAAAGAAGCAATGGGTGAGAATTGCTGTGCTGTGCTTCCACTGAGCCTAGAACTAATCAAAGCATGCAGGAGTCCGAGTTTGTTCTAATCAAGTCTTCGTTGCCCTGTGAAGGTGCAAAAAGAATAAAAAAAAAAAGATAAAACCTACAATCAATGGATTCCTGTGTGGCTCTAATTAGTTTAAGGGAGGTGAAAAATAGTTTGTATTGGAAATGTATACAGCTCTATTTTATGAAGTCTAATTTACTGTGTGAATAATTCCTCATAAATATAGCTAGTGATTTAAGAGATGACTCATTAATGGTTTAAAAGCAATATAGTAAAAAGGCAACTTGGTTGTGTGTGACAGCTATTATTTTGTGGTGGATTTTTTTTAAGCTATTTTGGGAGTTACTTTCAGTGGAATCCTTCTAAGCATTCTGTATGGGGTGACCATGATTTCCCACCTTGCTGGTTTTCTCTTTGTCTTCAATGCAGTAGCAGCCAACTGAGGAATGTTGATGTCAGGGTAGTAAAGTATGAGCAAGTGTTCAGCTTGAAGGACTAGAATGGATCTGGTCTTAACATTGTGGTAGCTTCTGTTATTTGTTGCAGTACTAGATCATACCCTGTACTGAAATAATGATTAAACCCCAGTATATTCTGACTTCTTGTATGTCATCTCTGAGAGTGAAGTTGTTGGTTTTTCTCACTTAACACATGCAGTTTTCCTTCCCTTTGTTTCAGTGATCCCTGGCTAGGCTAATTCCACCATGTGCAGGAAAATTCTTCTGGAACATTAGTAAGAATCTTGATGGCAGTTGAACTTGCTAAGGTTGAGAAGAGTTACAAGCTCTGCATCTGACTATACATTTGCTGTAATACCAGCTCTTCAGAGTGGAGGTTTCTTTTTATGGTTAGTTACATAAATCATTATTTTATTCGTCACTTTGCTGAGAGCATTTGACTTAAAAGAAGTATGTATATCTTCTAAAATTTAGGAACTAATTCACACTGATTAAAGAAAGCAACAATGGATTAACATTTCAGACAAGTGTTTCTTCTTCTGCAAAGGCTTCTCTATAAATGGAGTTGTAGGAAAGAACAATTAAAGGAAGCTGGGTTTTGCAGTCAGGCAATGCCTCTCTCAGGAATATTGTTGCCTTCACATTTTCCAATTAGCAGAACTTAATTCTAAAGACAGGCATTTAGGCTGGGCTTAAAGTAACAGGAACTCCAAATTCAGTGACTCGTGGGAGGTTCTAAACTAGTCTGCTTTTCTCAGCCTTGCCTCTGCATGTGTGTATAATCAGGTCTTGAAATCCATCATGCTTTTGCATTATCTAAACAATGTGAAACTTCTGCTAGACTCTCTGCTCATCTGAAAAAGGCAACCTACATTTTCAGAACACTTCCAATGAACATGGAGTGTATTAAGTGAAGCTTCAAAGTAAGCACTTGCATATTTTACTGTACACACTAATATTTTATTGCTGCTAGATTAGAAACACTGAGTTGTGACTTATAAGCAGGCTGTTGACTTGTTGGACATTTGGTCTGACAATTTTAACAGATGCCACTGAAAAATTGATGTATCTTGTGTTAAGGTAGGTGGTCCTTTTACATCATTATTTGCTTTCTTGTTCTAGGTGAATTAATTCAAAGTTAAGAATTTGCTTTTTGAATTACTTAATAGTTTGAGGCAAAGTAGAAAAAGAACAGTTGTGTGCATAACCTTGATTGGTTCAACTTTATGTAACTGTATACCTGTTTCTCCTCCCCTTTCTTTTTACTTCCCTGCTGCTTTTCCCCTTTGCTGCTGCTTATCTTACCTGAATCTCTCCTGTTCTCCCTGGTCCCCTTCCCAGCAGAGTGCAGCACTGACCAGCTTGGCCCCTGTATGCAAACCCCCACCCTCAGGGGGGTCCCAGCTGGGCAGAGCTGGGGAGCCAGTGGTGCTGGAAGGTTTTGCTGGTGGCAGGAGTAGCTGTGAGGCTGCAGCTGGGGGTTAAAGGTGGCTTGGGGTGAGCCAATGTGTGCTTTACGTGACTGGGAGAAGTTGGGGGAGAAGGGCAAAGGTAACCACACACCCAGTACTTGAGATCAAGGTTTTTAAGTAAACATGCAGTAATGCAATTCCTAGCTGCTTGGGGTGGAAGGGCAGATTACCCGTGCACCTCACCCCTGGTTTGGGGCTTTTAGTGAGGTGTTTTCTCATCAGCAGGACATCCAAAAGCTGAAGAGCTGAAGTGCCCAAACTGCAGTTCTATGGATGCTCACAAAGCAGCCATGCTGGGCTAGTTTGTGACATGTAACCCATGGTTTGTACAGATCATCTGAGTAATGGCACAGGAGTATGGTTATATTTAAGTACTTCAGGAAAGAACCTAATATGGGGCTAGGCCTTCATCCCACCCCACTTTGCTTAAACTTTAATAGTAAGATGGTTGTTCTCTGAATGCCCAGTCTTCTGAGCTGGACCACAAGGGAAGAGGGCAGATTAAAGTCCTCATAATCCAAGGGGAAATGGTCAGTGATCTACTACACCACTCAGATGCACACAAGTGAGTGGAGGAGCTCACTGAAGTGCCCACCCATCCACTTTCCATCATTTACCAGCAGCCCTTGCTAACTGGGGAGTTTCCAGTTGACTGGATGCTCATCTACAAGAAGGGCTGGAAGGAGGATCCAGGGAACTCCAGGCCTGTCAATCTGACCTCAGTGGCAGGGAAGGTTATGGGGTAGATCTTGAGTGCAATCAGACAGAATGTGCAGGACAACCAAGTGATCAGGCTGGTCAGCATGCATCTATGAAAGGCAGGGCTTGCTTGACTAACCTGATCTCCTGTGACAATGCAACCCACTTGGTGGATAAGGAAAGATGTGCATGTTGTCTGCCTGGATGTTAGTAAAGCCTTGGATGCTATTTTCCACAGCATTCTCCTGGAGAAACTGCTCAGGGCTTGGGTGTGGGTACACTGGTATCGGCCAGCAGCATCCTGGCTTTTGTCAGAAATAGTGTGGCCAGCAGGACTAGGGAAATGACTGCCCCCCTCTATTTGGCACTGGTGAGGATGCATCTCAAATATTGTGGTTAATTTCGTGCTCTTCACTACAAGGAGGACAGTGAGGTGCTGGAGCATGTCCAGAGAAGGGCAACAAACCTGGTGAGGGGCCTAGAAAACAAGTCCAGTGAGGAGCGGCTGAGGGAACTGGTGGTGTTTTGCCTGGAGAAAGGGAGGCTGAGAGGAGACCTTATCACAGTTTCCAACTACTTGAAAGGAGGTAACAAGCAGCCAAGTATCAAGAAAAAGACCTCAAATTGTGCCAGAGGAGGTTTAGGTTGGATACTGGGGAGAAATTTCAAACACTAGAACAGGCTGCCCAGGGAAGCAGCAGTCACCATCCCTGGAGGTCTTGAAAAGATGGCAGTGACCTGGCAGTGTTGGGTTAATGATCTTAAAATCATTAAATCATTTTAGTTTATGATTGTAACAGGCACAGAAATATCTTGTAACTTAGAACCTTTTTCTGATTCTGTTTTCCTTCATTCTTTTAGCAGCATGTTCTGTGTAACATGTTCTTAACAAGTAAGTGTTGAAACTGAGGTGTTGTTAGGCAAACATCTGTTCAATGGAAAAATAAGGGAATTTATTTCTCAGCAGCTACTTCACTAATGCAGCAGAAAAGAAGAGGCAAATATCTCCTCAAACCCCCCCCACCAAGTTGTATGCAGCAGCAATTTTAATTTACACACCAGTTCCTATGCTGCCCCTATTTACTGTTTCACTTGCTATAGTACTTCTGTGCCTTGCAAGTATGTTGAGGATGCTGCAAACTGTATGCTTACTCAATTGAAAGGTTTCTTGGTGGCATAGGCACTGACATAACTGAAATAACTAAATTTTGGGTACAGAAATTCTTTAGAAGTGCTGCTTTTATAGTTGTACCTTTGTCATATTAAAATCTTATTTTGTGTTTGTCGTTATTTCGTGTGACTTAGTGCTTCATAGTTGTTAATTTATACTTTCATATTCTTTTTGCTAGCTTTCCAATTCAACCAGTGAGCATTTGGCTATCTGACCTTGTCTCTGGCCAAAGCATTTGTTTAACTGCTTGTAGGTGGCTTAAGCATAGCTCTTCTGACAACCCTCTGCCACTGCAGTGGAGGAAGAATGAATTTTTTAATTGGTTTTCTGTACTTTTGTATTGTTTGTGTGCATCTTTTAGTTAGTCCTTGTCTTCTTCACTGCATAGCTTACTAGCAGAGGGTAAGGATAGTCAGGGTGTCTGCCAGTGCCACACAGTATTTACTTGTAATTATTCAAATGATATTTCAACTAAAGGATAATTTCTAGTGATAAATCAATCAAGCTTGCCTGGAAGAGTGATTACAGGTAGTTGCAGGTGTATAGATACCACTTGAAAGTAGAAAGTTAAGCATTACATGTATTGGTAAAACCGTTGTTGTTTGATAATTATGTATTTTGACAAACAAGAGCTACCAGAAAATGGGTGACTAAAGTGTTCTGCACTGTGATCTAGCTTTGGAAGACTGAACAATACTGCTTCCTTTAGATGACTGTTCTAGGATTTTGGATAGCTGATGCTAATGATACTGAGAAGTTGAAAAATAGTCATAATGTGGAACCTAAAATAGCCAACAAGTGGGGAAAGCAAGGCACTTGCAACAGTTCACTTATTTTTTTTGCAGACTCTTTATCATTCTCATTTCTCTGAAACACTTTTCACTTGAAAGGAATTAATTTAGTCCATTTGCTTTCAGTTTGCACAGCCCCAGCCCCTTTTGTTTCAGGACTTCCCGAGTGCTCTGTGATGATTTCCTTCTGCGAAACTATCAGAGTAGGTGTTGAGCTCTGGGACTGCCCAGGTGAGTCACCTGGTAAAATGGAAACAGTCCCATGAGCCTTAGGCTCCTCTCTCTGTAAATAAGCATGTGCTTTTCTGCCTTGTTTTTCCTGTAAGCTACTGAAGCAGTGAAAATGCTTTCTAGGCATGTGCCCTTGACACAGAATGCTAAAAATAGGGCAGTTTAATGCCACTTCAAACTCACAGGGATCCTAGTTGTCTAAAGATACCCTCCCTATTTAATAATTTGAACAGGCATGTTTTGTTGATATTTCTTTCTGAAAGTAAATATTCTGAAGTACTCATGTTCTGTGTAGTCTATTTTATTTATTTATTATTGGACTCTAAAACATAGCTCCCAGACTTACTTAATGTACGAGGTTACATGTAGTGTCAGTCTGAAATGCTCTCAGTAATTTATAATCTCACTGGGAGAGAGTTGAGGCAGGTTTCAGTCTAAGGCATCTACATTCTTTCTTTAGGATATTGGTGTTTTTTCTGAGCATTTTTAAACACTGTTACTCTGCTCATGAAGTTCCACAGCTGTCTTTCATGGTGGCTATTGCTGCTTACTAAAAGTACTTCAGATGCAATTGAGACCTCGATAGGAGAATGATCAGTTACTAGCCAAAGCTTCTGTAGTTATGACTGTGCTTTTGTCACACCCCTCTTTCCAAAGAGCTGAACTCATGAAAGCATTTCATGCCATTTACCAGTGTGACACCATGTGCATCACGTGCAGATTGCCATGCTTCCCTCAGAGGTGTTCCTCTCGACTTCTGCCTCAGCCCCACGTGGTGTGCCCTGCTGCCGAACCGCCTTTCCCGCCACAGCACAGCCCGGGCTCGCCTGCCTCAGAGCCCGAACCAGACAGCAGCTTGCTGGGCTTGCAGTGGGGAAGGAGGTGTTGGGAGCTGGGGGAAGGGGAGGGAAAGAGACATTTGTTTTAATTAGCTCTGAGCTTTATGTAGCTTCCTTCCTTCCTTCCTTGCTTGCTTCCTTTGCCCCCTGCTTTACCTTTACAGTAAGAGATGCACCAGTCTGCACGGCTTGTGAGAAAGCTACTGCTGCTCATCAGGAGCAAGGGGTGTGTTTGCTCCAAGCTGCTCCAGGTGCCTGGAGCAGTGCCTGAGTGGCTCATGCCTGGGCAGGTGAGAGTGCTGGGGCTGGGACACGGCCCCAGTCTGCTGCTGGCAGGGACAGTGTGCAGGGAGCCCTGTGAGGACTGGGATCTACTGGAGCGAGCTGGGCGGGGGTGGGAGCTACAGAAGTGATCAGGAGACTGGAACATGTCTCTTAGAAGGAAAGGCTGAGACACCTGCGGCTGTTTAGCCTGAAAAAGAGAAGGCTGAGAAAGGTTTTATTTTATTTTTAACCAATGCTTATAAATATCTAAAGGGTGAGTGTCAGGAGAATGGGGTCAATCTGATTTCAGTGGTGCCCAGGGATAGGACAAGGGGTAACAGGCACAAACTAGAACACTGGAAATTCCACCTAAACATTAGAAAACCTTCTTTACATCCGAGGTGATGGAACATTGGAATAGGCTGCCCAGAGAAGTTGTTGAGTCTCCTTCTCTGAAGACTTTCAAAACTCAAAAGGACATGTTCCTGTGCAACCTGCTCTAGGTGAACTTAAAACAGGCTTACCTAGAACCTGTTTATCAGGGGCATTGGACTCTTATCCTCAGAGGTCCCTTCCAACCCCTATCATTTTGGTTCTGTGACTGTGTTCAGCCCTCAGCCTGGGAATAGGAGAAATGTGGTGATCTGACAGCCATGAAACCTTCCAGGCAGTGGAGATGTGTGTGTTGTGTGAGGCAGGCTGGGCAAGCATGAGGAGATGTGAAGAGCTGTTTTGGCAGGACAGGGTGCTGCTAGGTCGCCGTTGCTGCTGAGAGAGCAGGGTGGGGGTCTCCTGGCCTCCCTGTATCGTCCACTGTTCAGCCTCCTGTTCTTACTGCAGTTGTGGCTGTTGTAGCTCAGCAAGTCCATTGCTAAGGTGGACAACTTCCCTGTGCCCTTCTCTCTCCACTCTCTTGTGTACACTTACAGACCTGAGTGACAGCCTCAGGTGTCTTTTGTATGGCTGCAAATCTTAGTTGTTTCTTGGAGGTCAAGTTTTCGTGGGCTTTGGGCTCTCTCTCTCCTGCACTGCAGATGCCTTCAGAACAGTCTGTTTCTTCAAGTGATGGCACATGCTGAGCAACCAGGTCTGTGGGGATAGACCCAATAGGACTCTGTGGAGAGGGAAGAGCCATTGCAGGTTTGATGCTGGGAAGAAGCATTTGCAGAGACTCTTGTCTCTGCAGATATTATCTTGTTTATTCCAAATTGGTTGCCCTTGCAAACAAAATAGCTTTTACTGCATGTACTGCAGCCTGCCTTATACCAACCATTAGTGTTGCACAGGATTCCTTGGCACCTATATCCATCAAACTCGGGAGTGAATTTCATTTAAAAATATTCCAAGATCCCTGAAAATGAATGTTTTGTCTCTGTACTTCCTTATTCTCTATTACTTTAGAAACAGAACTAGGGAGTTTGCAAACTGCACTTGTTTCTTTCCCAGCTTGAGCCACTCTAAAGTGTAAGTTCCACAGCATTAAGAGACAGAGCCCAGGCTGTAAAGCAGTCCAAGCGGAGCTGTGCATTTCTAAGTCATGAATAACTCTGGAAATGCTGCTGTGTGAGAGAAACGCATGGCTCTGTTGTGGCATTTTTGAATCAGATGCAGAAACAGTGCATGGCTGGGACAAAAAAAAAAAGAGGAAGAATGTGACTCATGATGCATGGAAATATATATTTTGCTGCACCCTTTCATGACTAAAGTAATAATTGAAGATTTATTTTTTTTTTTAAAATACCTAGTCAGAAGATCTTCCTGCTGGGAGCCCACAGGTTGACACTTGCTGAGGTGGCCTCATAGCTGCTTTGTAAGTGGTAAAAGGACTCACTTGGTGAGGTGTGGGGCCAGCTGCCCCCTCCAGCCACTGCCTGCTGCAGCCTTTGGCATTGGGCACCACGGGCCTGGCTGGAGCTGTGGTGTGGAGCTGTGGTGCAGCAGAGCCTGGGCTGCTGCTGCTGGAGCTGCAGGTGCTCCACTGGCTCCTGTCTCCCAGCTTCCCTCTCTCCTGGTGGCAAGGAGACTCTGTTCTTACACTCACTGCCCGCTGGCCACTTCCCTCTGGGCTGTGTGGGCAGAGCAGCTCTGCTGTGGCTGCCTGTGCCGGGAGATTGAGCTGGGCAAGCCTTGGGGTCTGTTCCCCTGGCAGCCCAGGGCAGGGCAGGAGCTGGTTCTCGTGATCCTCCCAGAGCTGTGTGAGGCTCTGCTGCTCTCTCTTGCCTCCAGCTTTGTGGGTGCTCTGGCTTTTCTGGGGAAGTTCCTCTTGTAAACAGGCCCGTGCTTCACATACGTGGTTTTGTGCTTTTTATCAGTGAGGGCAGAGTATTGCACTGGAGCTGCAGTCCCTGTCCAGCTGGCTGCATCCTCACATGCTCTGTTTCATACCAGAGGACAACTGCGTGCCCATGCTGAGGCTGGAGCAGTGTGTGGTGTCTGTGTAGTCACCTGCATGTGTACAGTTACACACATACAGGCTTTGGTACACCTTAGGGAGAGCATCTTTATCTAGCAGCTGATGCTTGAAGAAAAATGACTCCATATACACTTGTTGGGAGTGTTCTGAAGCACAAAAAAGGATCAAACCCACTTTTGAGGATCTGGAATATTAGTGGTTTCTGCCAAGAAGGGCAGGGGTGATGAGCTCTTCTGATGCCTTGTCTGGATTAAGAAATGTAACTTTTGATATCCAAGTTGGAAAACTGCGATTTTTTACCTGATAGGTGGTCTGTAACCACTGTTATAGGACAAGTTATACTGGCGTGGGATAGCTTAAAAGTATATACAATGGAGCATTTATTCAGTTTTTGTTATTATTGGCCCATATGAAGAGGTGATTATATCTGAGATAACATTATATTTCTGAGATAACATTGTATTTTGTCTTCTCCAAACATAATTTGCCAGTAGAAATGTTGTAATGATGGTTCTAGGTAAGCTTGCTGTTGGTAACTCCAGAACTTGAACCATTTGTCTTCTCTAATGGTTAGGAGTGTTTAATTGAAAGTTTTATGCTTGTCTGCTCTTTCCTCATGGTGATCAAAGCACAAATACACAGATAGCTGCCTGCTGGTGCACTCACAGTGCTTCTTGGACTGGTGACACATGATTGTATTTTGCAGTAGAAGCATTTTTCCAAACTTTAAGAAGTGAATTAAGCAATAACATGTTTTCTGGGCTTATTGCAGTTAATCATAGAGATTTTGATGACTCCTGCAAGCATATCTCAGTGCAGCTCTCACAAACTCGGCTTGTCTTCTGTTGTGTTCATGGCATTGCCACAAGTAAGGTGTTCTCATTGTCCCTTGCTGCTCTATGGTGCTCTGTGTCCAAAGCTTTTTTTTATGGCCAATTTCTGTTGCTATATGTCTAGACTTAAAGAGGAAGAAAATTCATTAAATCATAGAATGATTTGGCTGGAAGAGATCTTTAAGATCATCAAGTGCAGCCATTAACCCTACACTGCCAGGGTCCCTAAACCATGTCCCCCAGCACCACAGCCACACGGTTCTTAAACCCCTAATGTAAATGCAAAAAAAAAAAGCCAGCCTCCAAGCCTTTACTATCCTTTACTATTTACATCTGTGATAAGCTCCATGTAACTTTAATATTCACCAGACCTTGTTTTCCTTCTTTCCTAAAAACACTGCACTTCTGCTTGATACTCTTTCTGCAATACTCTTCATATCCATGGAAAAGCACAATGGAAAGTAGATTTTGAAAAAAATGAAAGGGAGAAAAATATCTAACTACTCGTAAAATTGCTTTTTCTTGTGTTTTTTGTATTTTAACTGCAAGTGTTTACACATGTCTGCATTCATATGTCTGCTCCCCCAGTATGTGAATGGTGTCATAGATGGATGATAATATTTTGTACCTGTGCATTCATGTACAGATTTTATATTAACAAATCATGTTTTAATTTAAGTCCCAGTTTCTGTTTTAATGTGGCACAACTTGCACTTACTGGGTATGAAACAAAGGAGCCTGCAAACACCTTCACACTGTTTCCAAAGCAATAGAGGATGAAGTGCAGTCTAAACATTCGCTTTCTGAAGTATCTTGGATGGTTTAAAAGTGAAATTTATTCAAGGATTTGATGGATATAGGCTTACTCTAAACCAGTCACTGATGTATCAGGTTTGTAGAGATGAGTTTTAGTGGAGGTTTTTCTCAGTGCTGAGTGAAATGGCTGTAGGTGTTTCCCTTCCCACTGCCACCTCCTTTGACATTAACATCCTCCTTTCAGCTAGTTCTGTCACCTTAATCTCTCCAGCCAAGTGTCTCTCTGGAGCCCTGGGTTTGCTCTTTGTGTGACATTGTAAGAAGTATGTGGACCACTTTGAGGACATCTCCAGCAGGGGAGGTAAAGCCCAAGTAAAACATGACCTCTGAGGAGGGCATGTATTGAAGTTTTTCTGATGTCATCTGTGAAGTTGAAAGTCTTCAAGTACATAAAGTGTTTTAATACATGTTGTAGACAAATGAAAAGATAAAATTCTTCAAGTAGTATAAAATGTGCAGTGGTATGGGAAGGGTATCTCTAGTGATAAATATGGTTAAGCCATACTTAATCTTGATATTTGGAGATGGTACAGATTCAAACATTGGCTTGAAAATACTGAGGTATGGCTAATTGTACCTTATGATGGGTAAAATTACTTGTTTAGATCTTGAATAGCTTGTGGTGATTCATACAGCTGGCTGTTTTCAGAATTTGGTTGGGGTGGGAGATACCAAAAGTCTAAATGAACTTCAGTCAAGGATCTAATTAATCAGACCAGTTTGGTTCTAAAACAAGGTAGCTGTGGATGTCATGGGACCAATTCTAGACCTGGTTTTCTAGCTGCATGCTTACTGCAGTATGAACGCTGGTGGTTGAATTGGCTGGACATCAGTGGATAGAGGTCATTAAAAGCACTTCAATTCTAAGTCAGTGCTCTATGCATGCAGCTGTCACTGGGTCTGTATTGCCAGTGTCCTCTTTGAACCAGTGAGAGGGGAAAAGGACTGCAGGTGCCTGGAGAAGGGTAAGGGAATGCACATAGAGGGTGTGTACATGCACAAAGCACAGGGGCTGGGGCTCAGAGTACAGAGTTTCTGCATCTCATGGTAAGATGCATTATGAAGTCTGCCAGTTCATGGGGCTAATCTACATCTGTTTTTAAATTAGTCATTCCTGGTGTTTCTATCATGTTGTAAAACTTCCTGGTAGACCAGCTCTCAACTGCTGCTAGGAGTTCTAGTCATGGTTTTTCCACTTAACACTGAGGAGTATAGAATTCTGAATATCTTTAGGAGCACAACTTGAGCTGTGTTTGTCAAACAGCTTCATCCTATGACAAGATGCCAAATTCAGTAAATAATATTCCTTATGTTCTACCAGGCTTTGAGATGTCCCTTTTTAAATGAGCCAATCGTGAGTGATGTGAATGTTATTAGTCTTGCATTAATGCTACAGAATTTGTTGAGATGTGTGCTGTGCACACATCCCACAACTTATATTTTTATGCCTGAAGCAGCTTCTCATGTCAGCTTGCTCTTTCATGCTCTGAGTCCTGCTATCCTGTGAGTGGGTGGGATGTGAATGAATATATATAATATAGTGTGTGCATATGCATATATACACAGAAATATATGTGTATATATAGAAAGAGCTTCAAATTTTTCTACAAGCAGTAGTCAGCTGCACATATTCAAGCAGAAGCAGCTGTAATCCACATCCAAAGCAGCAGTAGTGAAGACACATGCAGGGCTGTGGAGAGAAAAGGGGAGCTCAACCACATGTGAACAAATCTTTTTCCATGCTCTGAGGGTGATTTGCCAAGACTCGTCCATCAACTGCAGAAACCTGCTTCAGTGTTTTTCTAAGAGGTTTCTATTAGAAAATACTAACATTGCTAATACGACTACTATATTTGTACTTGTGAAGTATTTGTTTTCATTCCCACATGGTACAAGGTGAGCAAGCAACTATCTTCATATTCTTGTTGTTAAAGCCTGTTTTTAGCATTTCTTTTGATGAGAATCCAGCTGAAGGCATTGATAACTGCACCTCAAAGTGAAGCAGATGAGAGGGAGTAATGCTTATTTCTTGGCCTTCTAAAAATTAAGGACTGATTATGTAACATGTAGTCACAGATGTAGTCGAAGTGCAGATAAATCAGTATTTCTTTCTCCAGAATCTGGACAGATCTCTGGAGTTAATGTCCCGATTTCTTGTCTAGGAAATACCAGAAGCACTGAAGTTTTAAATGGTAGTTTTAATTCAGAAGAAAACAGTGAGGAACATAATCTCATACAGGCAACATTGTTCAGAGACTCCCATTTTCTCAGTGGCACATGAACATTTCTGCATTTCTTCTTTAGCTAGATATTAAAAAAAAACAAACCCACAACCTACTTACTGAGCTAACTTTGTTTTTACTAGGAAAGGGATGAGTGATTTGGCACCTACCTTCCCCGGCTCCAAGGCCATTGCTATCTTTGGGCTATCTTTATCTTGTAAAGGTATTGAGGAAAAAACCTGCATCCTTAACTTTTAGGCAAGACTAGCAGAAGGAAAAGAAAAACCATAAACAAGCAAAAGCACTACACTCTATTGAGGTGAGTTCAAAGGAACAATTGCCAGAGTGGAGCAGTTGGTCCAGCAGTCACCAGAAGGCTGGTCTTTTTTCCCAACTAGAAATAGATTGCTGGTATTTTCATGTGTATCCATTGCTGTGATGATTCTTCTGAAAGGGGCAAATAAACCAACTCAATACCCCAGACTGTGAAATCTATTTCTGAGCATACAGAATTGAACATAAAACAAACTATATAGAGTTTAACCTCAGAAGACTTAAATTGCCTGAAATGTGATCTCAGAGACTTGTGTATCCAAATGCTTTCCAGAAAATGGGGGGAATCTGAGCAAATTTTTACTGTTTACCTATGATAGGGCCTGGTGTGCACTTCAGGGGCTCTCTGACAGCCACTGCAGATCCGGGTTAAGGGATGCCCTGCATTGTTTTTGTGGAAGACAATCAAAGGAATGAAGCTGATAGTCTCCTTGTCACTATCTGCTTTTCAGTTAACCCTGGGGTGATGCCTTTTATCATACTGGAGAGCATCAGAGCCTTTATTAAACAAAGACACACCCTGTGCATGTTGTAATGTGCAGAGGCAATGCATGTCTGCCTTAATTGTGCTTTTGTTCCTGAACCCTTGGGCTGAAGGGTGACAAAGGGAATGTCTGGGCTGTTTGTTCCCCTTTCTTCTAGGAAAAGCTGCTACCATCATCACAATATAATCTCTCTGCCTCTTCCCAGTGAGAGCTCACCCTTGCAGATAAGGTTACTTGCAGAAGTCTTCCCACATGGCAGTTGGGAGGAACAGCAGATAACTTGGAGCCTGCAGCTGAGATGAGCATGTTGGAGTGCCTGTTTACAAATCAAACGTTGGCCTGGCATGGCCTGCCCTGGCAGCAGAGCCAAAATGGAAGAGGAGGCTGGAAAGGGAGACATTCCTCATGTTCTGGGCTGGTCTCATTGGTTCAACAGCATGAACCACTGCTGCACTGCAGCACAACTACACTGTGCACTGGTGGGTAGGAGCTCAGCAGTAAGGGGCTGGAACAGACTGCTTTCCATCGAGAGGTTTTTAGACTGAATATTACCAAAATTTCACAAAGCTATATAATCTGAAAAGCAGCTGAAGTGACTGCCCTTGATCAGCTGCCAGACCTCATGGGGGTATTGCCTTCCACAGCCTATGGCAGCACATTCAACCATCTTAGCCCATCCCATCATTTTTTCTATGCTATAGCTTAGCTTACTATTTATGCTAGTTTGACAGTTAAGCATGCTCTTAAGCAGAAGTGATTTTACTGTTGCTGTGTGGTAGAATGGCCAAATGATTCCATGTATTTTTGAGGGTAGTGCAGAGGGTTTAGACTTTCAATTCTAGCAAAGGGTGTTCATGTTTCTAACTCAGCCTACAGAGCTGGCAGCAGTTCTTCTAGTACTGGTCCTCCCTGCTGCCAAGGATGTTGTGATGTCCTGGAGGGAACAATATGGCAGCCTCTTAATCTGAACCTTTCAAATATATTTAAAGTCAAAGACTTTAATTAAATTTTTAACTTAAATTTTCTTTGTAGAGGACCCCCAAAGCAGTAGCACTTTTTTTAAGAGAAAAAGCATCTGGAAGTGTAATGTCCTTGGCTTCTCCTGCTGCCTTGCAGTTAGGAGCAGTAGGTCTGCAGAAAGGTGCTTTTTGTAATGGTTCCAGGAGCTGTGCTGGTGCAAATGCCTGTTCTTAATGTTCAGCAGGCACGTTTTATTTAGAGCTACAGACACATTCTCATTACTTTTGGGAAGTTTGCATCTAGCTTCTCAGAGGGAGAAGGTGGTTTGGCTTTTTGTGTTTTTCTTGACATTTTAAGGATTTCTTGTTTCTTCTGGGATTCTGTACTGTCTGCATGTAGTCATTATTAATAATTAAAGAACCTGTCTTTATAGTAGAACATGTGCAAAGGGCCCATCTTTAGTCAGTCAACTTTTGGCTGAAGAGCATCTTTGAGTATCTGTGCTGAGCACAACTGCCACACTTTGCTAGAAAAACATCTGTCATGCTTCTGATTATTTTTTTTCGCCTCCTTTTGAGTATCTAGGTGATGGAAAACATGGTGTCAGTGTTTGTCTCCTGCTTTCTGGATTCAGGGGTTCTTGTATGTGGCTGCTGCTGTGTGCTGAGTTGTTTCCATCTCGCTGAAACTTGTCGTTGGTGTGTGTGTGATGGCATGTGGTTATGTAAGAGTGTGTATTAGTTGATTTCTGAGACTTTTGCTACTGCTTGTCTCCTTCTCTCTCATTTACGCTCATCCTATGTTCCCTCGTATGCAGAGGCTGTTCTTGCATGGTCACTGAGTTGGGATCCTGATCTTCTGATCTGTTCCCTTCTCTGACCTGGTTGTGATGCAGTTTGTCCCTGTCCAGGTTTTTGGAAAGCTTTCTTTCATAATGCCTCTAATATTTTAGAGGCACTTCCAGTACTTATTGCTGCCATAGTAACCAGTCACTTCCCCTCTGTCCTTCCCTGCAGGGCTCAGATCCAGTTCCCTCTGAAATCTCTCCTGGATGCTCCTGCTTCACTCTTCCCTCCATCCCCAGAAACCCAGGATGGGCTGCTAGTCCTTGGGTCACTGCCATGCCCTCTCTGGCATCCCAGACAAGCTGTTCTTCCTTCAGCACTTGGGCTGCCTAGTCTTCATTTCTGCAGCTTTTAAGGAGAGTCTGCTCCATGCTTTTGGAGCATGCCAGGCTGGCTGGAGATAACCTGGGGGTTGGACTTTATCTTCAGAGGTCCCTTGCAGCCTCTAACATGCTGTGATTCTGTCATTAGATTTCAACTGGCAAAGCAGGTGGATGTTTCCATTCTGCACTTCATTCCCCTGCACCCCATGCTTTCTCACACCCATGTACCCCTTGCCTTTGCCCTGCAAGCTCTTCCAGTCAGAGACCACAATGGCTTGTGACTGCTTCTGTTCTGCAGTTGTTTCATGTGAGAGATGGGTGCCACTTATGATTTGAAATCACTTTTTCCTACTGCTCTAGCAGTTCTCTGCTTCTGTGCTCCATATCCTCTTGCTATGCTTGGAGCCCTGAGTAGTGTGTCTCATTCTCATCCAGATGCATGAGCACAGATTTGAGCTGTGGCTTCTCTAAATATTGAGAGCAGGTGAATAACCAAGATTTCCTTGTTCCTCTTAACACTGCCTCCTTTTCCTTCTCATGCCAATAGCGAAGCACTGAAGTACTGTTTTCCTCTGTGCCTAAAAATCTACTTCTCCTTCAGTTGGGCTGAGCATTTGGTTATGAATCAGTGAAAAACCAGAATGAAGTGTACATTCATACAGGCGTATGCTGGGGATTTACACTCCCACTTTCCTTATTTTAAACAATGCTGGCTTGTTAAATAGGAAAAAAAAATCTTTTAAGGGGAATGAGTTCTTTTGACAAGAGGAGGTTGTTTACAGTATAGTGAAAGTAAAACTGGTGAATGGAATACAACTTCAGTATTAGTCACCTTTACTCTTAATTTATTGCTACTACAGATGTTTTTGATTCATTATTCAGGGGAATATTGCCATAGTTTGAAGTACTTTTAGTGGAGGATAGCTTGTGGACTGTGGAGGTTTAGAGCTGGGCCAGCCACTGGATCAATGACAGATACTCTCTGTTAACACTTTATTCCATAAGGGAAAGAGGAGGGGAACAATGGAGAGACATGTATGGATTGGAAATGAAAACCATCAAACACAACCTTCATGATCACAATTATATCACCATCACCACTGATGGTGGAGAGTTCCAGACTGGACTCAGATGGAAACTGGATTTGGGAGCTGGATTCTGGAACACATGGGATATGGATCAAAGGCAGAATGGACAGAACTGTCCTTGGACACTGGCCATTGAAGAATAGTGTGACCCTTTTAACCCCTCAGCTTTATACTGAATATGATGTACATGGGATGGAATATCCCATATACATATACCCACAGGAGTGGCCTTTTACTTTCTGCACACCTGACATGGTGCACAAGATTCAACAGGAACCTTGGTCTGCACAGAAGCAATTATCAGCAAGAGCCTTTTTGCACACCAAGCCTTGGTAGTAGTAACTAAAAATGTCAAACATACCACTGCTAGAGGCAGACACTGCAAAAATCTGCTGTTAACTTCAGAAAGTGCAGTTACTTACAAGAGATTTCAGCAATTTTACTTTTCAGGTCATAGAATTCTGTCCTAGCTCAAACCAGGACATGGAGCTGCTTCTGGAGCAGCAGTGAAACAGGACTAGAGCCACTGCTCTAAGTGCTTGTGCCTGTTTCAGAGTGTAAGAAAGAAGTTGCATGGAAATGGAGTGTCTGAGTTTCTGGAAAAGTAAGTTGTGTGTGTTTGCATCAGCACTTGGTGTTACCAGATTGCTCAGATGCTTGCACAGGGGTGACTTTGCAAAGGCCATCTCTAATGGATTTTTTAGCTGCTGAAGCCTGATGTCTTGGGCAAAGCCGATTATTTAGTTATATTTTAAAGACGAATTTAAAAACTAATGCAAATACTTAGGTCTAAACTTTCCCACGTGGCCATTGGAGCCAGTAAGAATAGCCAAGATTCCTGCTGTGTTCTTTGATTCCTTTTGCTTTTCATAAGTAGTTCTAAGGCATAGCAAGTAGATGGAAGCAGAGATCACTCTTGAGCCACATTAGGCTTAGTTACCTCATTTAACAAGGCTGTTCCCCTTGAATTGTTCCAGTCATCTTGTCATTTGGTAGATCCTTCAAAACTGACACACAGGTAATTTATAGTCTGCAGGTTGCTGGCCAGCACTCGGCATTCACCAACTGGTTTGTTTTGTTTGGGTATATATAGGTCAAGTGATATTAGCATAGTGTATCTTCTGCAATCTTCATTTCTAGTGTAGATAATCACATTCAAAAGATTGTGAGTTGTTTGTTTGCTTTTGTAAACATCCTCTTAAACTTTACACTTCAGATCAGTGCACGAGTTGGCCATGATGCTGGGATACATCAAGGTAGACTTGGAAATATTCTAGATCTTGATAATGTGTGTTTTAACAATTTTACAATTACATCCCTTTTACTTGTAGGATTTTCTTATTAACTTGGTTGAATTGTTTTTTTTATATGTAAACTTTTATTCTGATGACTGATTATGTAGCTGCTAGTTAATGTGTTTTACCAGAGAAACTTTCTACACGCAGATCTTGTGATTCCCCTTTGCTCCAAGGTTCATGTTTCTGCAGCTTGGAGGCTTTGACAGCACTTAATTGTTATTGCTTGCAAAGCTCTCCTCTTTGTTAGCACTGTGCAGACCTTTACTGTAGATTTTATTTTAATCTGATTGTACAGCTCAAAGTAATTAAAATACTTGAAGGTGGTGTTCTTGCTTTACCGAGTTCTAACCTTCTTGCTGTAACGTGTAAATAACTTGTATTTTTGTGGAGTCTGGTCTTGAATTTTTGAGTCTCACTCCAACCTCCTTCTCCTTTCAGTGCCCAGCCCTCACAGCAGAAAGTAGATAAGTTTGTTCTCTTTCTTCCCCTCTCCCTGAAGTCAGGCACACAAACTGGGAGGGATGGGTTAAGAAAAACTTGACTTCTCCAGCTGTTGGGATGACTTCAGCAATTTCAGGTGCAGCTGTTACACCTGCTCTGGTGCCTGAGCTGTTCCAAGTGTGCCCCACGTGAGACTGCCACTGATAGAATGCATGCAGCTGCAGAAGTCTTGCCATGACAGCAAAATAACTAGGGAGGTGAGGTAGGTGGTGTGCACTGACAGCTCGAGGCAATTGAGAATATTCAGTAAATGCAGATAAAAATTCCCTCCCTTCAGCAGTCTCTGGTATTTCAGAGACTCATTGTTCAGTGACCAAACCTGCTCTGAAATGTCTGCTCCAGAGCAACACTGTCCCATAGTAGGACTGCTGGGAAGCCAAAGGCATGGCATGCTTCTTATGGATGACCCACTGGAAATGTGGGAAGGGGAATCCTGTAAATATAACTGAAGTAAAATGCTTCAATCTTTTAATAGTTTTTCCTAGTTATAAAAGTATATAGATAAAGATATTCATGAAGTGGTTGTTAAGGGCTTAATTTTTTCTTGAAAGCTTGTCATCTTGAGTCTTGTGCACAATAGAGTGAATGTCTCAGATGTGATCTCCATCTGAGTTCTTAATATACTTTATTTTTATCTGCACTAATCTGTGAACTAAATCAGTTTTACAGGATTTGCCTCCATGATTCCCTCTACCGTGTTTTAGACAGTTAAAAGCCAATCCTAGAGGAAATGCTTAATGTAAGAATATGGGATGATATTCCAAGTAAAGATTTCCCTGCTATCAAGCACAAATTGTTTCTATAATGTGCCAGCATACCTGTAGCAGAAGGAATCTTTTTGTAAGTGTGGCACCTTCATGAAATTATCCCTGTGCTTTTGTTGAGAGATTTCTTGGAACTTGTAATTGTTGACCCGTTCTTAAAGATGATTCAAAAATTGATTTTTAGTTTGACAGATTTCCATTACAGTTGCAGGTTTCCAACTTTATTTTAAATAAATGACCTACTATTGTGCTGAAACTAAAAATATCAGACTAGCAGCAACCTTGTAGACCTTGTGACACCAAGACTTCTTAGAAAGCTACAAAAAAATAGCTTTCAAATATGCCTTTCACACACACATGTGCACGTGCACAGAGTAAAGCGTGTAGGAGAAATGCAGAACTTCCTGACAAAACTTCCAAATAAGAGTGCATTTTCAGTACTGATAGAGCATTAATGAAACTGAGAGGACTAAGATGGAGGGGGAAAGGAAAAATGCATTTGTCTCCCTGGTTTTTGTGGTGCTGAGCGAGTCACAGGGCATTGCCCTGTGGGGCTGAGCAGCAGCCTTCCTGACAGACACCACTGCTGGAGGCACTGAAACTGTCAGTAGAACTCCAGTTGTGCTGCCTTGTAGTGCTGTGAGTGAAGGAAAGCCATCCTTTTTCCCAGTGTATTTTCCAAACACTCTTTCAGAGGTTGCTGTCTGCTTTGCTTTTTGCAGGCTGTCACTTGGCTGAAGCCGGGCAGTGGGTGCTCACTGGGAGCAGTGCTTTCAGAACTCCTGTCCCTTCCCTGTGGCAGGCTCTGAGTGAGATGGTACAAGTGGTGGAGAGTGTTTCCACTTAAACCGGCCGCCTTGGTGTGAGAGGAGGCAGATGAGCACGAGCTGCTGTCGCTGCTGCTTCCCACCACGTTTCACAACACCCATCTGCCAGCCCAGCATGTGATCCTTCCCTCATGCTGAGCCACAGAAATGTCCTGGTAGCCTGTGTGCCTGGGGAGGAGATCTGGGAGCAGGGATTAGCTGTGCAGAGCAGCAGTTGCTGTCTGGACTCTCCCCACTGTGCAGACTTGTTAATTTTGGGGAAATTGGAGTGGCTCCTGAATCGGGGATCTTCACCTTGCTGCTAACCTGCTTCATAAGCTCTGACTATCTTCAACTGCTTTTGAGTGGCATCTTTAGCGTGAGGAGAGGGGAGATTAAGAAAGTATTGTAGCAGATATTGTGTGGTACTTAATTGAATTCAGATAGTGTTTCATAAATACACATTTCTCTGTGTTTTCAAACTTGTTTTCATTGAATTTGGATGAAGGGTGAGCAGAAGCTGCTGATTTGGCCATCACTACGTGGTTCGTTATTTCATAATACCTGTATCATGTTCCTTGCACTCCCTTCCAGACAGAATTATCCTGCTCTCTTTAATCTCTTTGTGAAGGAGGCCACCCAAGCATCTAAGAAGGTTGTTTTGGTTTTTTTTCTTTCTCCTTTCAACATTTCTCAAGTACTTTTTTTAAAAAAAACCCACCATACTTGGAGACTATTTAATGCCATTTGTCAGCCTTGGTACGAAGAAGTGATTCGTTTGGGTTTTTTTGCATCCCATACCTCCTTATTGTAATGCACATTAATCTTTCCTCCCTATCACATTCAAGAGACTATTTCCAGCTTAAAGTGTAATGTGGGGACATGAAAGCACACAAGAAATTTTTGCCTGCTGCATTCAGTACCTGGGCTAACTTTGAAGCCCAAAAAGGTCTTGGAAATTCTTCTATTTTCAGACCTTCATTAGAATATACTCTCTGAATTTTTCCATCATATGAATTTTTATTTAAAAACAGGAGGGAGAGGAAGTTCTGATGCTGATCTTCACCTGTAGTGGTATACTGTGTTGCTTACACTTACTGGATTATGTTTAATTTTTTCTTTTACAGATAGAAGGTTAGTTTCTAATTATGTTAATTACACTTACTGTGATTTTTGACTTCTCTGATTTAAGGCATGTCCTTTTTACATGTTCTTGAATGCTGATGTGGTTTTAAAGCATTCAGACTTCTTATTTTCCATTACCTTTTTATTTTATATACAGAGATGTGTGCATATGTAAAAAATAATCCAACAGTATTATCTTAATACTTAAAACCACATGTGGTGTGTAGAGTTGATTAGAGTAGTTGTTATGGTTGCATGTGATGCTCTACCTGAGACCTCTTTTCAGTTGCTTTATATCTTTTGCTTAATTTGAAACACCGAAGTTGGAGTAGTCCATCTCTTACTTGCTTAGCTTTTATTTGAGCATTTCAGATGTGCCACGATGAGAGTGAGGTAAATAGAGACCAAGTGGAAACATAACTTTATAGCAAACAGTAATCAGATCATAGGTCTGATCACAGAAATCACAGAAATTAGGGGCTGGAAGGGACCTAGAAGATCATCTAGTCCAACCCCCCTGCCTGAGCAGGATCACTTAGACCAAGTCTCTCAGGAACAGATCCAGGCGGGTCTTAAGTGTCTCCAGAGATGGAGACTCCACAACCCCCCTGGGCAGCCTGTTCCAGAGCTCTGGCACCCTCACTGAGAAAAAGTTCTTCCTTGTGTTAAGCCTAAACCTCTTGTGCTCCAACTTGCACCCATTGCCCCTCGTCCTGTCATTGGACGACATTGAGAAAAGTCTGGCTCCATCCTCTCTACACTCACCCTTAACATATTTATAAATATGTTATATTATAACAAATTTATACAAAAACAAAATTTTATACAAACAAAATAAAGTGTTTGCCCTTGGCACTCTGGGCAGGGATGTTGGCTTGGACCAGGTCAGGCTCTGCTGTCAACCTCCCAGCCTAGTGCGTGTGGTGCAGAGAACTGGGCTGGGAGTGCTGTGCCCCAGCCACTCACCACACACTGCCTTCACTTAGCAACATGGTGAGGACTCCCAGGAAGACCCAACCCTTCTGGTTAGGGGATTTGAGTGCTGCCATGGCAAACGGAATCTGCACCTTCCAGTCTCTGGTGCAGGGCTGACTAAGCAGCAGTTGCCATCATTTGTTAGCAACGTGCCTGGTCTTCTGCTCCTTGTGGCGAGGCTCAGGGCTGTCTTGCACAAGTGCTGTGCTCTCCTTGCTCCCACAAGTGGCTTTGAAGCTGCTCTTTGAACGTGCAGATGTGCTGAGGACTGTGGAAAATTAAGCCCTCAGTGTTCAAATTGGTCACTCAAGTAGTTCCTTTTGACAATTTTGGCTTTATTCTCTGTGGTTCAGCTTTACATTCTTAAAACCCTGGTAATGCCACCTAAACAGAATTGTATTATAGGGTAAACTTATTAATAGTTTTGAACGTTTGCCTATAACTGTGAGTTCCCAGGAGAAGAATTCACTCCAGGGTCTGTATGGGATGTGGTAAATAAGCCCGAGTTATTGTTTTCAGGCGCTGCCTTTCTGGTGTGTGCAAACAATGACTTCAGCAGCTTCCAGACTTATTTTTCTGATTCTTCCATACTATGGTCATGGTTTCATGAGACAGTAAGCTGAGCATTGGTGGGTCTGCAAGATGAAAAACACCATCGCCACATGGTGCAATACACTGATCCATTGCCAAGTGGTTTTGCCTGCTGGTGTGCCTTCGGGAGGAGTGACAGCCCAGCAGACCACGTGCTGCTTTGGGTACTCCCCTGTCCATGCTGCTCTGCCCTTCACAAGGGCCCCGTGTGCTCTGACCTTCACTGTGCTGTCAATGGATGAAGCTGCCACACTTGGCCTCGGGCTGGTGGCACTGGTCCAGATGGGCTGCCCAAGCTGGGAGGTGTGCTGGGCAGCCTGGACCTAAGATCACCCATCCATGGTGGCCTCCGCAGAGGTGACAAGGTGTTGTCCAGCTACACCTTTCACAGATGACTGCTTCCTCGGGTATTTATTAGGGGTTGTCTCATTTAATTTTCTTTGTGAAGCTGTGCTAGCCGTCCCCTTGTTGGGGATGCATTTTTTACTGACAAACAGGTTAAGCCTTGACAGTAAAGTTTAAAACTTGAAGGTGCTTTGAAGGCCATTTTGTCATCATTGACTGTTGGCAGCTGGTGGGACTGGAAGCAATGGCATCTTTGCAGAGCTCCTGTTTCACACATGGGAAATCATAAAATGCCCACACTGCTTACACTGTGCTGCAAATTTTAGCACACCAGGGCCTGGTTAGTTGGGCTTCATTAATATAATTAATTGAAAATTGCATTTATTTTTTTTTTTTGGGGGATTTAGATATACCAAGAGAGCACTTGAAGTTTGCAGATGGCATGAGTAGTTCAGCCAGGCTTGATATCTGGAGTGATACTAGCATTGCTCTATATCCCCAACCCCTTATTTTTCTTACCTGGCTCTTTTGTTTTCTTTTACCCCACCTGTCTTTTAATCAAAAAACCCCTTGCACTAACAACTTCTTCTCTTCACTCGTATTATTACCTGAATTTTCTAAACAAAAAACAGACACCAAAACAAAACACAAAACAACCAAAACCCAACCAAATAATTCTTGCCTTCTTATGTTTTTTTTTTCAAATCACCTGGAGCATTCAAAGTCTTTGCTGTCAAAAAGTTCCATGCACCTTACTGAATGGATCTAACCTCTTGTCTCTCTGCCTCTGCTGTTTGAGATTTCAGTGGTGCTGTCACTAACTCCCAGTCAATGTGATGAGAGTCACGGAAGGAGGGAGGTGGCTGTCTAATGGATTTGCTCTGCAGGAGTGGAGAAAACTTCAGGTTCTCCATCAGTGTGAAGTTCCAATTGCCAAGTGTGTGTGTGTGTGTGTGAGAGAGAGAAACAATCTGGATAACTATGCTTATGGACTAGATGCCTTGAGATTCATTTGCTCATGGCACAGGGCAGAACTGCTACGGTGCTGTAAGGAAAGGTTTATGAAATTGTTATAAAAGTGCCACCAACAGCTGCTCTGGTTTGTTCAGAGGCACTACTGCTAAACCTGTGAGATCTGCAGGAGAATTGAGTATTTTAATGTGTGCTTCAAGGGCTTGGCTCTGCTGAAGAGCAGTGTTTCCTTGTTTCTTTTTCCCTTGTAAAGCAGCCTCGATTTGTGGGGCTTGGTGTAGGATAATGCTGTTTATAATGAAGTCAGAATTGTCTTTTAGTCTGATGAATGTAAGTCCACAGTATAAGACTGCAGCTTTTTGTGAGAGAGACATCTGTGCTATAACAAGAGTAGGAGACCCCATTTAGACAACTGCTAGAAGGAGAGCTCCAGAAAAGGAAAGACCTTTTTTTCTAGCTTAGATGAAATATTTGTACAAATAAACTTTTCAGCTGCTCATCAGAGTTGCTGCTGCACCACCAACTTGGCTTTGAATTTTGTTCTGATTGCCCAATAAGGCTGTACACCAAGAGTGTTACAGAAGAGCAGCTTAAACAAAACATGTTTGTTTTTGCAGCAGAACTAGAGTCTTTGGGCTAGGGAGAAAAAAATAGGGAGAGGGAAAAGACAGAGCAAAGGCAAGTAGGAACAACTGAAAGATGTGAATAGAAACTGGGTGTTGCAGTAAATATATATGAAGCAAGAAATAGATGCAGAAGTTGAGTTGTGTGTTTTGGGAGTGAGCTACGATAGAGGATCTGGCTTTGAATACACTTGCAGTGACTTCCAGCTGCATTAACTGGCTCAGTTAAAAGTGTCCTCACCCATGAAGCCTGCTCCTCACACGCATCCATCCCAACTGCTGCTGAAACAGTTTTACTAGTGCATTTTAAATACAATCTGGTTAAAGGCTACCCCTGCAGTGTGGATCACACATAAAGCCTTTCTGTGGGAGATTGATGGTGATGAAAATCCAAGTGCCTACCCAGGACACTGCTCTGGAGAGCAAGTGTCTTTGACCCAAGAGGATTGTTTCACATTTCAGTGGAAGAAAGCTCCAGTCTTTTGAGGAAACTTCTCCTAAATCTGTTTGGTAAAGCAACTCTTTTTAAGAATATGGGAACTCGGATCACTTGGATGAAAGCCCAGATGGACACTGTCTCTGACTGAAACAGCTCAGAAGAGGATTAAGTTGAGCAGCAGAAGTGGGGAAGCCCTGGTGAAGAGGACTGGGATGCTGAGTGTGCTGTCCTGGGCTGTTTATTCCTCAGCGTTCACAGCAAAGAGGCCACTTGGTTCTTAGGCTTCGTGGGTCAGGTGCAAGGCTAGTGTGTTCAGAGCCTTTTGATGGCTGAACTAGAAACATGCTGAAAGTGGTAGTTTTTAGAGAGAGTATAGTATCTTTAAAGTTGTGTGGATTTAGCTTTAAAGCATTTATTTCCTTGGTGAAGCTGGTCTGAGTCTTAATGTATGCTTAGTCCAGCATATCAATGTGATATGGAAATAACTTAGAAAATATTGATGAATTATTATCCAAGAAAGTCTTGTGGTACCTCTGGCATTACAGCTTTCCTCTTTACCTGTATTACTATGGATGAAATTGAAGTTTTTTGAAGTAATGCAGTTTTGGGGCACAGGATGCATACCCTGGTGGTCTGTGCAGGTCAAAGGTAATAGAAGCTTGTCTTAGCTGAGGATGTTGGCTCCCCTGTCCCATGGGCTGCTGTGCAACACTGCACAGGCATTGACAGGCTGCAGGGACAAAGACAATGCTTCATCAGGCTAATTAACTCTTCAGTATCCTATGTCAGGTAAACACCACAGAATGGATCTGTGAGCCAGGGACTTGCTTTGCTTTACTTGGTGTAAATCCCTGAGCCCACCTGAGATTCTTCTCAGGCACTGGTTGCAGTGGAGGCACAGTCACCACTGAAGCCACCCCTGGAGGCTTTCCTGCATCATGTGGAAAGACCTCCCAACTCAACTGTCTGTGCCAACATTGCTGCTGTCTTAAAAGGATCTTCCACAGACTTATTTTCATACCCTGCAGCATCTCTGCTTCAGTAGTATTTAGTGGATTTCAGAGCAAGCTTTTCCTTGGAGAACTTCAAATTGTGAGACCTTGGGAATGGCAGATTGATTTTTTTATTTTTTTTTGGGTGGGGGGGGAGCTGAAAAGGTAAACTCAGAGTAGCCTAATCAGTACTTGTAGGTGGAGAGGACAATTAACAACTTGTCTATGGAAACAAAACAGCTGCCAAGAAAACTTATGAGATCCCATAAAAGAAGGATAGAGAAATTCTGCAGCTAGAGCAGTGCATTGCCTTTTAAATACCTGGTTTGAAATAATTACCTGGTTTGAAATAATTAATGTCTGTGTGCGATTTCCATTTTATTAGGTGGTAAAGATTGGAAATTCTATGCTCATGGAAGTTGACATGAACTTTGGGCACATAAACTGCAGTTTATCTTCCTTTTACTTTGCAGCAAAAGTATACGGTACATTGAGTTAGAATTTTGAGTTCTTAATCTCATGAGGATGTAGACTCTTAATTTTACTGAGGGGACTGAGGTTTTATGGACTGTTTCTGGTTAGAGCAAGTAGAAGCCACACAGATGGATTTTTATGCCTACTGCTTTCTTTTTGTCCTTTGCTTCCTTTTTTCCTTCCTCTCCCAGAAGGATTTCCTCCTTTTTGTGCTGATGTTTTGCCTTAAGTGACTAACTGAAGTGAAGAATGGAGCTTTGGCCCTAGAAGAGATTGCAAGTTTACTTTTTTTTTTTTTTTACACTTCTTGGTGTAACTTGTGAACTCTTCCAGTATCGTTTTAATTTTTGAGCCAAAAAAAAAAATAAAAATTAAGATGCATAAACCACAATGATGTATTTGTGTTCTGTGTAAGTTATTGCCACAGTCACTGTTTTCTGGAACATTTATTTTCTTCTTGGTGAGAAATAATTATATACTGTGTGAATTAAAGTTTTACAACTGTAGGTATTTTCATGTTTTTACTGGAATATTCCAACACCTTGATTTTGTGAAAAGTCTCACTGTTTCTTTTCTCTCTTCATCCTCCATTTGATTACAATAAAGCAAATTATGCCACACTCATAATTCATTCAGATTTCTTTTGCTCCTCATCAGATGCTTTTACCTGTTCCTCCTTAACTTTCTAGCAAATGACAATCACAATAACTGTGACTTTCAAATAATTGTAAAGATACTGTTGGAAGTGATTCCTCTGGATGGGCCTTCGGGAAAACTGTCAAAATAATTGCTCTTGATGTCCTGGTCATTCTGGTGAACTTCTCTATATAGATAAAAAACAATTGTATGACTGAGGTGTACTGGGAAGGGAGAATAAAGAGTGGCAAAGCTACATACATGTGCTTGGGATGCACGGAAGGATTTTATTCCAGATTTGTTCTTTAATTTTTCCTGCCTCTGCTGTAGCCCCCTCTGAGAGCAGGTGACTTAAAGGTTTATTTTCAAAATGTGGACTTACAGCACAGTGTGATGACTTAGAGAGATGCTCTGTATTTTCATATTCATGAGGTCTTAAACACAGATTTTCTGATGTGAGAAAGCAGGCAAGCAATGTGTGCTGCTGCTTCCCAAAATAGTTAACGTTTATTCCTCCTTGGGATGGATGTCTTGACTGCTCTATGTTCTGATAAAAATATTACACATTTTAGTGATTTTACAGGCTTTTGATTAATCTCTTTTGAAATTGAAATCTGTAATTTCTTTTACCTCTTGGTAGGTGCTGGATAGTTTGTTAGCTCAGTATGGAACAGTGGAAAACTGTGAGCAAGGTATGGTTCTACTCTCAAATGGCTTTTAAATTTATAGTGGGAAGCAAATGTGCACTGAACTGAACCTCTTCTGCTTGCCTTTTCCTGCAGTGAACACTGACACGGAGACTGCAGTTGTCAATGTGACATATGGCAATAAGGACCAGGCTAGACAGTGAGTATCTTCCTCCTTCCTCTGGCCTAAAGTGTGTTTTGGAATCACCATGTTGTGGTTATTATGCAGCTTCAATCCTGATTCATTTATCAATAAAACAACAGTATAAACAGTAACTTTCTTAGGATTCTCATTTTGCCCTTACCAAGGCTTGTGTGCTTTACCTTGACTTGCTTCGTTTGCCATCAGCTTTTCCTGCACTCTGATTATCAATTAATAGTTTGAAAACTGAAATGTGAGTAAAATTATTTGACAAGAGTGGAAAGTTAATGACTTGTCAGTTACAGAGGACTGGAGTTATTGCTTAATGATTTTTTTAGCCATGTTTTAAGAAAGCTTTGAGATGCCCTTTTACAATGTTGGTTTCTCTGTCTTCTAGCTAACATCTGTATTCTTCCCCATTTGTTTCTGTTAGTTTGCTATGATTTTCCCTTGAGAAATTATTTTTTAATTAATAAACTTAATTCTGCTTCCAAACATGCAAAAAGTAATAATCTGAATAACTAAAATAATTTATTTGGGCTTTTTTAACTTTATGGCATGTATCTTATTCTTGCTTATCTTCAGTAACTGATAACTTTTAATCTGGATATTAAAATTTTAAAATAGAACACTTTACTTTTAGTCACTGGTTGTCTATTACTTTTTTAGTTAAATATCTGTATAATAACTTATGCTATAGGTTTAATTTTGCTTTTCCATCACAGGTGAAAAAAGGACTTGTGTATTCCATAATTTTAATCTTGTGAGATAAACGTGCTTTCCTCCTCTTTCTAGCTGTAGCAGGTTACACCAAACGGAGCTCATGGAATAGCTGACAACAGTCCTCTCATTTTACCTTGGAAATTTCTGCCACCTTGTGGTTAAGCAGCTAAGATGCAGAGTGTGCTTCTGGATGCATTCATTCCAAATTACAAATATTTGTACTTCTCATAATTATTTACTGACTTGTGTAACTTCAATGCAACACATGTATTTAATCTTTCAAAGTGTTAGGTTCCTTGTTAGTGTGTTCCAAACAAATCTGATGGGAAGCTTGTGTCCATGGTGTCTCCTGTGTACACTGCAGCTGAAGGGAGGCAGTGTTTTTCTTGAATTCACTACTAACCTCTTCTTAAAATGGGAGTTCTTTAAAATTCAAATTCTTCAAATTCTTCTGTTTTTAATTCTGTTGCACAGTAATTAAGAAAAATTTTAAATTTCTAGTTCTGAAGAAACTTCTGGTGCAGTGTTAAATGAATGTGACATGTGCCAGTTCCTCCTTTGAAAACGTTAAGAAGGAAGTGCCTGATATACCATGGACAGAAGCATTGCACATATTTTTGAGATATTTGTCAGATATGGGTTCCTGGAGTTGTACAGTGCCTTCTGAAGCTGAAACCAACCCTGTACAGTTTCTTCCCCCTCAAACTGTACTTCTCAAATGGTAAGGTCAAACATGAGGAAAGCCCAGGACAAGACTTGAAAGAAGCAGCAAGGATAAACTTTTGTTTTGCATGAGAAATCATGACAACATCTTGAGTCTGAAGCAGGTGAATTTGCATCCAGCAGGAATGTTAGAGGTGGACCTGAAGTGATCCAGGTTGGGTGATGACATGGAGTTGGATTGCTTTGAACAGGGAGGGCTGGTGGGGAGCTTTGATTTACCTAGTTTGGATATGGGCATAGGGTTTTCAGAGGGGGGTGGTATGGAAGTCCACTTTTCTGGACAGAAAATGTTAGATTAGATTGTCTTGCAACCATTTTGAAACTCCTAAGAGAAGAGGTTTGGGTTTTTTTAAGGGAAAAACTGTGAGGAATGAAGAATCTCCACAGGACCTGTGTATTCATTTTCTGTAATGACTGGTGGTGTTCCCATTGAATGTTTTTCCCAGACATGACCTAGCTTTGTTTCTTGGAACTGGCTGTAGTGGACAGAAGGGCTGTGCAGGGGAGTGGTACAGGAGTGCTGACATCTGATAAAAGGCAGTGTTGGTCAGCCTGTGCAGGACAAGGAGGAACAAGAACTGACTTTAGCAAAAGCTGTTTAGAGTAGTTGAGAACCAGCAGCTGATACCAGGCTTTGTGTTTTGGAATTCAGCTGTTCAGGGTCAGTGCTGCTCTCAGCCATGACTTTGGGAACAAGCACTGTGGTGTGGAGTTTTCTGTGCTGTCGCAGTGGATTCCTAGTTCTAATTGTGACTTTCCTGCAACACACGTCCTAACCTCACCGTGCTGGCTGACAAAACATGCCCAGCTGGCTATTCTTCCCCTGGGTGGACTGTGGCATTGCTGTGCTGCTGCAGTGTGGACAGGCAGTGCAGTGTGCTGAAGGTGCAGTCAGACAATCTGGAGAAATTTTTGCAAAGCAGCTCTAAAGTGCAGGAGGCATTACTGGGAGGAGGTTACTTTTGAACAGAACTTCTGGTTACACCCAGCTGGGAAGTTGAGCTTTCTGTCTTGCAAGACCAATTGTTGGCAGAGGTGTGGGGTTTTTTTCTCTAGGGTGGAAATCTGTGAATAATGCTGCAGAACTTCGAGGAAACAAGTCTTGGACTGAGCACACAGCACCCAAAATCAGACATGTGCACAGTTACTGACTTCTGGTTGGAATGAAGGTCTGTGGCTTTGACCTGTCATAGTGATGCCCCTTTTCTAGCTGGACAGGAATGAGGATGCCTTGGTAGAAAAAGCAGAATGCTGCTCCTTCTCCTTTATGTGGCCAGAGCAGAGAAGTCAGTGTGGCAGATGAGGTAGTTGTGGGTAGCCTGGTAGGTTTGTGGGGAGGTGTACAGCAAGCACAGAACCATGCATGGGCCTGGAAAATCACCTTTCACTCTCTGGGACTGTGGGTGTTGAGCAGAAGGCTGGGACTGCCAGGGCATCACTGAGGCTCCTTCTTTCCCCTCCTCTCTTGCAAGAGCTGAGGAGGAGGGAGTCATTCCAACTTGGAACCTGCCTCTGCTGCTGCCCTTTGCAGCAACTGGAGAGTGTGCCTTACACAGCATGTGCACCCTGCTGTGGCACACGTGGATGAACACCCTGCTGCACTGTGGAGTACCTGGGAGAGGACATCAGAGAGCGAGTGGCAGAGCCCATGGTTCAGTTTGAGCAGCCCAAGCAGTACCAAGGCAACTTGGGACTTGTTGCTAAAGGGCACGCCCCTTCTGCCAGGGGTGAGCCCTGACTGCAGCCAGCAGGATGTGCTGCCACCTGAATTCTCCATCTTCAAAAGTGACACTGCCTCATCTTTCACTCCTGAGAATGTTCTAGGGCATGCTGCAGGATTTAGCTCTACACAGGATTCTGAAAGAGAATTTCTGTGAAAAGGTGGCCCCACAGATGGACTGGGTGTATATTGTTTTAGTATGGGGCTAGGTGTCTATCTTATTATTAAATTGCTCATCTCAGGAGTGAGGTGTATGCCTTGGTTGTGTCTTGTAAGTGGTGGTGTATTTTAAATGTGAGCTGCAATGTGAGAAGCTCAGGATCTGCATCTCTGCAGATATAAATAGGTGTGTTACTTTGTGTATTGATAATCTTTTAATTAGAATACTTGCAAAAAAATTTTGGTTTTTTACCTTTTCAGTGTAGCAGCGCTCTGGGTGTGTGCACATAACATGTATCCTTAATTAATGAACTAGAGTTCACTAAATAGTACTTTTACATGCCATCATGGGTAAGGACTAATGTTGCTATAGGAACAATAATACTGAAAATTCAGTGGTGTATGATGCTAAGCTCAGACATTTTTTTCTTTGTTTTTATTTCCAGAAATACTAATGAAAACTATATATTTTTTATTTACACAAAACCCCCATCTTTATGCCAAAGAAAATTTTTAATGTATATCTGTTTTCTCAGTATTTGAATGTGATTGTTCAAGGAGGGAAAAAAAGGAAGGTGGTGTACATACAAGCTGCATGTGGGAGTGAAATGTATTCTTCATCTAGTGCTTAGTGTCTTCACACTATCAATGGATGAATGGTTTCCAGCACAAGACTTGGTGCTTTTACTGTAATAGTTTATCTAGGATGTTTAACCCCAACTAGCATCAGAAGGGAGAAGGCTGTGCAAACATCCTCGCACAGGCAGCTCATGAGGGGACAGGGGTGAGATGTCATTTTGATGTGAAAAACTCAGGTGACTAATGTACAAAATAGTTTAAAGGTTTAATTTTTATGTAGGGACCTTTCTACTTCTGAGCAGTTGTCAAGTGAGCATAAGCCAGGTTGCTGTACATCTTGACAGAGCATAGTTATATACTATATATAGAGTATAGTAGTTGCTGCAGTCTCTTCTGAATTGGTTTTATTAAAATTCTGAACTATGCTATGAGTTTCCTATGTGCCAGCTCTTGCTGGTATAGAAAATGCATTTGCTGTTTCCATGAAATATTAATTTTTCAAGGAGAGGAGGATACCTCTTAATGAGGAAGCTTAGTGATATTTTTTTTTTTCTCCTCCTTTGTCCTCATTAAGTGACTCTAAGACTTTCAGCCCTCACAGAAAAGATGGCTTGTGGATTGTTTCAGTAGGTATCAACAGTGCCCTCTGACAGAGAGAAGCTGTGTGGCCTTGATGAACTTCTGGTCATGGAAGGAGATCCCCAGCCCTGTTTGGAAAGGCAGAGGCAGTGTTGCTGTAATGCAAGCATGTGCTTACAAAAGGAGGTGAATGTGATGTGTATTTGGTGAACTGCAGCAATGATGGTGGCCTTGGCTGGGACAGGTGTCACTAGTGCTGTGAAGAGCTAGTTATTTGCTTTCCTAGGGAGCAGCAATGGCTCTCCTGAGCACAAGGACTATACTGAATGCTGTGTGACAGGAATTTGGTGTTTGTCTAGAAGACAGTACCTAATCACACGTCTCTTTTTTTCTGGTTTGCTTTTTCTTCCCTCTCCCAAGCAGTGCCTAGATACCTCTTAAATCTGGGGCTTGTTACAGTGCTGAGTAACTGCTGAGTCCTCAACTTCCCTGATTCCAGACCAATGTTTTGTGCCACAAAATTGGTAAAAATGAGTTCAGAACAGTTAAATAAAGGTGTATAACAGTACTTTAAAAACGTAGTAAAAACTGAAGTGTTAAACTGTCAAGTCCAGGCTCAACAGCCCAAGAGACCTTTCCAAAGCTGTGGACTTGTGTCTTCTGTAAGAAATGCACCAGAACTGTGTATTTGCTGCATCACTGAAAATTAGTTGTCTTGGCATTCCCCTGTGTGTGCCCAAACTAGTGCAGAATGTGAGGCCACCTACCCAGGAAATGCCAGTGTCACTAAAAGCCTGGGAGAGCAGTGTTTAATTACTGACTCTTAGGACTGCTCATCACTTGGACAAGTCAAATCATAAAAAGTCAGCCTATAAATTATTAAGAACTCTGTGACTCAGAAGGTGAATTAGTTATTTTAATGTTTTCTCTATAAATATCTAGACCAACTTAAGTGATATTACCATGGTATCTATAGTGTACTAAAGAATCTAGTATACAGTACTACAGGTAATGTAGTATCTCAATTAAAGAAGTGAACTTTAAAGCAAGTTTGCTTATAAATACTTAAAAACAACTGATCCAATTTTTTTTTTTTACTGTTGCTTTTCCATGTCATTGTGTCTTTGGCCTACGTGTTGTTCACTGCTGACATCATCGATTTTTTACAATGGCAAATTAACTTTTCTCAGTTTGCTTTGAATTTATAGTACTTAGTCATATAGAAACATTCAGCAGTTGATAGTATTGTTGGGTTGTTGGTTTGTTTTTGGTGTTTTTTTTTTTAATTCTCAAAAATTCCAACTTTCCACCAGAAGTCTGACGTATAAAATTGCTGTAGAATGTTTCTTGTGAAAGCAAGGTATGTAGCTTAGTTGCAAACAAAAAGCGTGGTCTTTCCCCCTTATCACCTCTAAGTAAGAGGGGTCTTGTGTCCTGATTTAAGGCAAGATTTTATATTATTGCTAGGATTCTGGTCTGAGATGTTTCAAAGCCAGAGGAGATTGGAGTGTTCTGGGAAAGAGGCCATGTCTGAACTTGTGAAATGACTATGTGGAAGGAAATGAGTTGGGCTGGATGTCAGTGCAGAGCCTACCAGCATGTCTGCAAAATTGTGGTGCTCATCTCTCCATCTTAAGGTTTGATTCCAAAGGAAACAGGACTTGTGCATTTGCACTGTTGGGTGCTGTTTGCCTCCCTGGTAGGTGCTGAGCTTTTTGCTCATTTTTGTAAAACTCAACTCAAAAATAGAGATCTTGGATATTTGCAACCACCAAGAACTTAGTATGCTCAGGCTGCAGAAAGAGGAAAGGCTTCAGACCCCTTTCCCACATAGGATCTCTATGGAGATAGACTTGAGCAAAATGCCTTTGGGGCACTGGAAATCTATGCAGGAACTAAAACTTGAGACACAAATTCATAGGAAGCTGAGTTTTACTAGTCTGGCTTCTTGCTGCCCTTACCACTTGGTAGATGTGGTTTTCTGTGTGATAAAGTGCTCTTCAAAGTTCATCAAGTAAAAGGTAAGGAATGTCACTTTTGAAATAGCCTCAGCCAATTTTAATCTAGCTCTCTTTTGCCATATGCCATAAGAGATTCTTCTGTTACGGGAGCAATTACACTCCAGCCCTGATCCCAGAGGACCTGTGTCTCATTTGGTGAACAGAAGTATTTAATGAGCAGTGATCAGTTATTCAATATTTTGCTTTCCTTGTTCATTGGTGTTGTCATGGGCCTTATTTATTATCAACCCTCATTAAACTCTGCTTCAAAGACACCAATTGCTGGTTTTCTTGTAAGCTCTTTACTGTCTGCCTGGAATAGTTTGAGGATGCTGGTTGAAATGCTGGGAGGTGAGGGGAGTGTTATCCTCAGTACCCAGCTTCACTGCAAAGCTGCTGCTTGAGACCCAGACTGTCAAATGGGACACCCAGAAGAGAAATAGCAATTTCCACAGGCTACCCTGGAAAATTTAGGTGACTGTGGAACATCAGCCTTTATATCTGCAGCAGGGGCAGGAGTAAAAGTGTTGCCTGAGGGTAGTGGGTGATAAAGTGGCAGTAACCACCTGCAAATGTGTGTGAATGGAGGGACTGGGTTACATTTCTGAATTTCAGAGGCCTTGCTTCAGAGCATAGTTATCTCTTTAATGAAAATGTCAGTGGCTTCATTAATATGAGATGGAAGACTCCTCCCTTCCATGACTGTTTTTAATTTAAATGTTGTCTTTAAACAAAATTGATCAGTAATTTTAGGTCCATGACTAAACCTGGCATCTATGAACTATTCCAAAGTAATGCTTTGGTGATATCAATATATCAGTGATAAGCTGAATAATATGCTGTCTCTAGTGAAACTTGAAGTCTCTTTCTTGGACAGATATTTTCATTTTATAGCATTTGATTACCAGTGTTGTATGTTCCTGACTTCTTTAATTGTGTTAACTCTGTCTATGAGTGCAATATTTCTACCCCAAATAATCTATTATTTTTACACTTAGTGTTGTGCTACCTCTGCAAAGAGGAGACCAGTAGGTCAGGTGGACTTGGAAGCTTGGCCTCACCTTGGTTAGAATGAGGGGCTGTGCACAGGGAGAGCTGAACACCTGGGTGATTATTTAGTGTGATGGACCATGGTGTCTAAAAGGACAACAGAACTTGAATCATTGTTCAGAAGCTTTCTAACACCTTCACATCTAGGGAGATTTTAACAGACACTTTGGCTTTAATTTTCTGTTAAACTTTTAAACCTGCTTACATGACTAGTTAGTTAATTGCAAGGTGCTGTTTTAGCCTAAGTTTTATTTTACATGCCATTGACTGGCTTTGAAAGCTTTCTTTCCTGCTGAGAATGAACCAGGAGCTGTCTTTCATATCTCTTCCCCCTCAGCCCCTCTCCTGTCATGACTATGTCAGTTATTGCAAAAGCTACAGACAAATAGCTGTGCTGGCAAAAACCCTAATGAAGATGCTGTGATAGCAGCTAAATTTTTTTCCCTCTGGTGCAGCTTTAATTCTGTTTGGGAAACCGATTTAAATTAAATCGGGCAAAAGAATGCTTTTGAGCATATAAGCTCTGTCTCCTGTAAGCTTTTGCTGATAGGGTTGCACCAGCAAAACCTTAAAAATGCACAGAAGCCCAGAGCAAGCAAGAATTAACTTGTTCTTAATATGCGACTTGGAAAAAAGAAAGTTGTGTAAACAAAATCTCCACTGAAGAATTTTGGATGTAGATTTCCATCTTGGAACCAGTTTTTTGCTTTGTCATGTAATTTAGAGTCTATATCTCAATGACTTGTCTTCTTATAAGACCCTTCATGTGATCGTGGTTTTATTTCCTCCTCCACTTTGCAAACAGAGCAATAGAAAAACTGAATGGATTTCAGCTTGAAAACTACTCCTTGAAAGTTGCATACATCCCTGATGAAATGGCAGCCCAGCAACCTCCACAGCAACATCCCCAGGGGAGACGTGGATTTGGACAGAGGGGTCCTCCAAGGCAGGGATCCCCTGGAGCAGCCACGAGGCAGAAGCCGCAGTCGGACGTTCCTCTGCGGATGCTGGTGCCAACCCAGTTCGTGGGAGCCATCATTGGGAAGGAAGGAGCGACAATCAGAAACATCACAAAGCAGACACAGTCCAAGTAAGCACTTGACAAAACTCTCATTGAGAACTTTCACCCTGAGATGAAACTCACTTGACAACACTGTCATTGAGAGCGTTCACCCCGAGTCCTCTCCTCCCAGGTAAAGGGAAACTTGTAAAACTTCATAACTAACCTGCATGGTCAGAGAGCAGATGAAGGGAGCAGTGAATAGGAAATCTTCTGCGAGACTTAAGAGCAGATTCTGACACATGTTCCAGCCCAGCTGACTTATTTCTCCCGTTTGTAACAAAACTGAGATTAAGCAGTACTGGTGGGATGGTACTTGATGCTGGAGAGTTTGCTTACAGATGGACTAATAAGGTGCTGGCACAAAGAAGTGAAACTGAAAAGAGGTGTTGATCTGTGGCACACAGAGGCAGTGTGCTGGCATATCTGTCTTTAAGAGCTTATTGTAACATCAGGTTAATTTAGGGCATTCTTAGGATTTCTAAATATTTTCAAGGTGGGGGGAATAATCCTGTCTTCCCTCATTACTAATGCCTCACCCCATGTATTTCTGGTGAATACATTTGTTGCTATCAAGTTGCACACTACACCAAAGCACAGATTAAGGAAATGTATAGGAGGCAAAAAGCAAGCAGCTAAAGTGGCCTAAGAAGCTTAAAGCACTAGGGTCTGGAGATACTGGAGGAGATTTTCAGTGCATGTTAAATCCCTACCCACAAGGAAGAGCTCAGTGGAGATGCAGAGAGAGATGGGGATTGTATTCAAAGAACTCTTCCAGGATACCCCTAAGAATGGAGAGTGAAGGGTGCTGCCTTCAGCAGTGCACTGGTATGAGCTCCCAGTCTGTAGTTACAGGAGATGGGAGTTGGAAATGAGCTGGATGTGACAGGTATGAGGGTGGGTGGCTTCAGTTTTAAGAGTAGTTACTGAGGATAAGGGAGTCCCCTCTAATGACACCTGTTCCACTTCTCCAACAAAGAGTCTCCCCCTCCCCTCTGAACCCAGGATTATCATGTTCCTTCCAACCTCTCATTAGCATGTTGTAACCCAGGAGACTAATTGCTGTGTTTAACAACACAGGTTTAAGAGATTTGTGGTGTCCTGACAAGACTGGGTTGTAGTTTGCTTATGGGTAACCAGTTTTTCAGGAGATACCTAAAATGTTTAATTCTCAGACTATAAAAATTCTGGCATAAAAAAAGCTTATATGTCTTAAAAGCTGACTGGATAGAGGAGAAATAATCAGAGGTTGTTAACTTTACAGTTATGTGACTTCAAGAATGATATTTTCATTGGCTTGGGGATTAAAAAGAGAAATATCTACTTCCAGTTGCACCAAGGATTGCCATGGGCTTCTTAGAAAATGCTGCAGTGGAACAGTATGAATTTTCAATATCAGAAAACTGGAGAAACAAAGAGGCTTATTGAAAAGGACTGTGGTTGTTTATGAAACAGCTGTATCTGGGGGGAGAGGAAGAAGTGAGAAGCAGAGGTGGAAAGAGTATATCACCTGCAGTTACTGGCAGAGGAGAAATAATATCCAAGGCACTGTCCTGATGCAGGTCATAATTATTTTTTGTTAAACCCTTTGGGCACATAAACTGTGGTGTAGACTAAAGCTGGTAGTTTAGAGTGGTAGAGAGAAGAGCCAGAGGAGAAGTAATGCCAAGAGACATTTTGGGCGTAAAAAGCATAGGAAAGTAATCTGAGGATGAATACAGGTACTAAGATATTAGTCCTAGGAAAGTTGGCTGCTGAGGCCAATGAAAGATAAGAGGGGACAAAGCTTTACTGTAGCTGTACAATTGTAATTACTGGAGCAACTGGGCTGGTAATAGTATTGGGAAAGCTTGATGAAATGTCTTCAGTGCTTTACCACCTACTAACTACTCCCCTGAATATCTCGGTGGGAGTTTAATGAGGAAAGGAGATCCCAGTGTCCACAAAGATGAGGTTTAAGTTACAGAATAGAAGCTTTTTATAATGAAAAAAAGATAGTATTTAGGAGGTATTTAAGTAGTTCTACACTTCTTAAATTAAACCACTTATATGTAGGCAGTGTTAGCTCAAAATAAACTAGTTTTATGTATACACAGCTCTCATAAGGCTTACCATACGTGATTACATGTATATGGTTAAAGTTAATGCTTTTCTTTTTTCAAGAATTGATATTCATCGTAAAGAGAATGCAGGTGCTGCTGAGAAACCAATTACCATCCACTCAACTCCTGAAGGCTGCTCAACAGCTTGTAAAATTATTATGGAGATCATGCAAAAGGAAGCTCAAGATACTAAATTGTGAGTAAAAGGCATTTGATTATGGAAGCATTAAAAATCTGAATTCTTACTGACTTCATTTAAGGATGTAGTCTTCAAAAATATGTTAACAGGTGAATCTTTATCCATACTTTAAGTAGGTAAAGGAGTGAAGGCTTTTTTTCCCCTTTCAGGACAATCTCACTTGCTTAGTGAGCCCCAGCACCCATCTACATTTTTTTCAGCTATTGTCTGGTGGTGAGTTTGAGGTGAACTGGAGCAAATACTGACGTTTCTAGAGCAATTAATACTATAGCTTTTAATCAGAGAGAGCATCACAAGTTGTGAGCTCTCACTAAAAGCTTTAAGGCATGTGTCTTAAACTGAAACAGCAAGAGCTGTTGTGAATGGAGTTTTATTTAGCAGTTGTTACAGTGAAGCTGTAGAGGATGGTGCTGAATGTGCATTGCACTTGGACTCATTCTACTCTGGTATAAACGTGTAAGTGAATGATGGGAGTAGACATCTCTATGAAAATGCACCTATCCATAGCATGCATGGAAACTTGCACTCTGCTTTCCAAAGTCTCACTGGATGTAACCTCCATTACAGTACAGAAGAAATTCCTTTGAAGATATTGGCACATAACAACTTTGTTGGACGACTTATTGGCAAAGAAGGAAGAAACCTGAAGAAAATTGAGCAGGATACGGATACTAAAATCACGATATCCCCGTAAGTGTTCAGTAGCCTGATCCTCTAGTGAGGTGTCTCAAGTTCCACTGCATTACACTCAGGTGTAGAGTTCTTGCCAAATACCATGTGTTTGGAAGGCTGAGATGAACAGCCTTTTAGAGGACTTCCCATAATGTGGATTAAACTATTACTCAATCTCTTAAATTTAATGTAAACAGAGAGTCTTCATTGTAAACTCAGTCAAGAGCAAGCCAAAAATAACATAGGCTATGTGTTGCATGTGTTAGACTATATTTCAAGTGTCATTTGTTTTTAACATATTATACCATATGTAATGATGAGTGTTTGAAACTCCAAGACTGAATCAGTTCTGAACGCTGTGTGAAAATGAGTGATGTTTTAGTTTCTGCTATCGGTTAAAGTTTTGGGCAAAAGGGAAGGAAATAAAGCAAATGAATACTGAAATAGGTACTTGTAGTGGCAGTTCAGTCCCTTTTGGTCACTAGTGGCCAAACGGGGATACACTGACTAGTCTGCTTCAAAGTAATAGTTTTTGGTCTCTGAATTTGTGAAGGTAACTGAGATTCAGCTGAGATTCAACAGGAATTTCTACCTTGACTCAAAATCTGCAATTCACTGATTAGATCAACATTTTTGTAGAAGCTTGGCTGTTAATAGTAGTGCTGCTCTGGAGTAATATCTTCAGAGAATCTCCTGATTTGAATAACGAATACTTTGCCTTGAACTTTCAAGCATTTGAGGGCATTCTGAACTATAGCTTTAGCCAGAAAGGGTGTAGGAAAGAGAAAAAGGTTGGAAGACACACAAAGATAAATGAAGAGATGTAAATACATGCAGGAGANAGAGGAAAAATAAAGGAAAAAATTAAAAAAAAAAAAAAAAAAAGTACTGTAGCAAATTAGGGCAAGGAAAGAAAGAGTGAATGAGATTTGTCAAAAAGAGGAAATTCAAAATTGGATAAAAGTGTCTTGAGACCTTCCTGAAGGTATGTACATGTTTATGGGATTAGTCTGAGGAAGAGAAGTTAATCAATTGGAGAAAAAGAACCCAAATAAGCACGTTTCAAGAATAGGTTTTATAAGGCCATCGTGCTATCTTTAAATGTGTTTGGTATAAACATTTAGTTTGCAAACAGTACACAAACTGTTAATGCTGCTCATTAAAGGAAAAAAAAATGTATTGGATAAATGGGATAATGGTCTTCATTCTGTGAAACCAGCTTGTCTTTACACAACACATTGTCTGTAAACTCTTTATTTTAATTTTTAATTATTTTAGTATTTTTTAATTTAGCAAGTTATTGGCTTATTTGCATTAAAATATTGGCCTCAAGATTATTCTTGTCATGCTATGCCTGAAAAAATAGCCCCATGAAGTCTCCTGGTTTAATCAGTACATGAGAGTGTATGTGCACAGTGATTCTGCTTTGTCTAATTAATCTTTCTCCTGGTCTCTTCATTTAGGCTTTTTGCTAAGCTTGTCCATAAAGTTAAAGTAAGGCAGCTGGTTTGGGAAGGTGTTTCCTCTCTTCTTTGGGTTGTTTTCCACCACTTTCCTTCCTGAGGCAGTACTCGGTGCTCGCCCACTGGCAACTGAAGGATTGCTTGGTTGGATGTGTTCGGTGCTTGCTGAGATGTGCAGGTTGCCACACTGCCTGCTGTGCAAGAAAGCAAGCCTGGCATGCTGCTTCCTCACCCCTCCTGCATCCTGCTCTATTTTTTAATTTTTTTTTCCAAGTTCAACCCTTCAACTCCCTTTTTCTCAGTACCTGAGTATTCCATGCATTCCCACTCAGTTGATTCCATTCTGCTGTTACAGGTCAGAGTTTGTTACCTACACAGTGCTTGTTCAATGCTGTAGCCCTTTCATTTCCCTCAGGAGTTACTAGTGTTCTGCAGCAAATGGTGACTTGCACACAGCTTGCAGTTTTCCTGGTGTGAGGATTTGGAGGCTGTCCTGCAGTTTCTCTGAGGGTTAGGCTTTTTTCCCTTCCTTAAGGACCTCACTGTTGTTCTCAAGGAAAGAAAGTTTGTCCCGCTGCGTGTTTTTTGAGGTGTCTGAAATGTGTGCAGCCCTCTCCCCGTTGGTGGGGCTGGTGTGGAGTTGAAGGGTGCTGCTCTGCTCTGCAGCTGGTGTCCCTGCAGAGTGTGATGGTGGCACCGTGAGCTGCACCCCAGCACATCTCACCCCCAGTGCCAGGCCTTGCTGCGGGGTTTCTGCTGCGCTTGCTGTGAACAGAGTTTCTCCAGGTTCTGTCTGAGCCCTGTTCTGAGCGGACACGACGCTCTTCGCAGCCCACATTCGACATGGCACTCAAATGATGAATGTGGATTACACCCCACTGGTTGCTGATTGATTGATTGATTGATCGATTGAGCTTCTGTTTTATTTCCAGATTGCAGGACTTGACGCTCTATAACCCAGAAAGGACCATTACAGTTAAAGGCAGTATTGAAACTTGTGCCAAGGCTGAGGAAGAAATTATGAAGAAAATCAGGGAGTCCTATGAAAATGATATTGCTGCTATGAATGTGAGTTGTCTTGTGGCACGGGCCCTCTCTGGAACTAGAACTGTGGAATGATGTAGGAGTGAGGGGTCTCTGTAGGTCCCCTGGCCCAGCAGAGAGGTTGCTTAATATAAGACCCAATTCAAAGTTAAATGAGGTTGTGTAGGGATTTGTCTGCCCTTGAACATCTCCATAGGCAGAAAGTGCACAGACTCTGTGTGTGCCCTGTCTTGCTGTTCTCATAGTGACAATTTCTTTCTTAATGTCACCTCAGCATTTCTGTGTTGCAACCTCTCTCTGTTGCCTCTTGTATTAATTCATGGGTCTTGGTCATGTCTTTTAATTATTTATGTTTGTTATTCTAATTAAAGCCCTTTCTGGCTTCTTTTGGGTAGAGGAACTGAAAATTTGATTTAGATTGAGGAAATGAAGGAACACTTCACTTCTTTCATGTTGCAAAAATCTAAATGAATGTGTATTTTTTCTTCCTATAGATGATAGGCATTTAGTTATTAAAGATGATCACTGATTTATATGATAAAACACCCCTCATTGGTTTGCCAAATTATTACTAACGCATATTGAGAAATGATTGAGTTTTTTGATAAGCTATAAAGAGCTTTTTATGTGTATATCCAAATCATGTGGTCTAGAATCAGACTGGAAATATTTTTTTCATTTTACAGTAATCTCTAATTTTCTAGAAATGGCCATTCTTCATGGTTTTCCTACCAGCTGGAGAGAATATTCTCCCCAATTTTCCCCTCTTTCCCATACTATAAGCAAATTGCAGGACACAAACTACACCATGAATACCCAAAGTATTTTTTAGTGGTACACTTTGGTTTCATATAGTGAACAGGATCATATAGTGAGTGAGATTTGCACTGCTCTGCTCTTTAGCAAGGGTGTGTTAAGCAGAGCAGCACCTCTGTACTGTATGGATTTCAGGTTTAATTTGTAGTGATTATTAGGGCAGTTTTTTAGCTGAAGTTTTTTGAAGGGTTTTTTGGTGTCTTGTGATTGTTGTATCTGGATGGTCTGAGATGGAGCCTGTCTCTAGCTGAGGTATATTTCTAAAGCATAGTCATGTTACTGGGCAATAATCTGGAAAAGTGAAAAGGGGTACTGACAAGTTTTGTACCATGGACAACAAATGTTTCCTGCCATGTGATGCTGCCCCTTTTCTTTGGTATGGTCAATTAAGGGACATGCAACATGATAGTTGCTGTTTTCCTGGTAAACAATGGGGGTATATTCATCTGGTGCAAGGCATGGGAGGAAGGAGGGGGTACTGGTGTGGCATCATACCCTCCGTGTGCCTGGGGCTTGTGCATGGGCTTCCTCTGTCTCTATGGGGCTGCCTGTCTTGTATAAAGTCAGAATGATTATATTACCTGATAATTTTATTCACTCAAAGTAAATTGTGCTATTGTGCCTGAATTTCTTGCTATAAAGTTTTTGTTTCACTGATTAAGTTGCAGCAAGTGATTCCCAGCTGCCTTTCCTACTATGTGTTTTTAATGTTATCATAGTCTGCATATGTCTGGGAAATAGTTTTGAAGCAGAGTCCATGGGGTAATAGAGATGATTGTTTTTTAAAAAAACATGCTGACATCATCTCAGAAGGTTATTAGCCTATGCTAACTAGTATTTTAATTAAAGTTAATAACCAGGATGGTAAATTTTAACTCTTCTGTCACTGCAGCTTCAAGCACATTTAATTCCTGGATTAAATCTGAATGCCTTGGGTCTGTTCCCACCTTCTTCTTCAGGAATACCACCTCCTGCAGTGAGTGTTGCCTCTGCTGCTGCTGCTGCTTCATATCCACCATTTGGGGTAAGGGAAGGCTTTTAGTTTTGGATGGTTAGTGGATGGCGATACTAATATCTACAGTGCTGATGCTCACAACTAACCAGTTTGCTGTACTTTTGCCAAAATACCTCAAAGATCTGGGAGTGATGTTTCAGTAGCCATGTTCTGTCTGTTTTTTACATGTTGCCTGTCTTCCTGCTTTCACACTGGGAGTCTTTCCTGTGGTTGCAGCTGGGAGCAGGCATTCATTATTCATCTAGTGAAGTGCTCAGTGAAACCAGCAAACAGTATTTCTTAGAAAAGTGTTAGATTATGTTTTCTAGAGAACTTTATTACAGAAAGAAGTCTCAAGAAAAGGGAATTTTTAAATTTCTGAAATTTGCAATCAATAATGCTGGAGTGCAGTTGTATTCCTGTTGATATGGAAGGAAAAAAAAGAACTCTTATTATAAAGCAGGGATCTGTATGTAGCTAAAACGTTTGCATGAATTTATCAGTTTTATAAATGTACAAGCCCTGTTGAAATGTAGGATTTGTAAGTATATAGGATTTAAATTACATGGATGAACTTCCAGAAAGCTGTGATTTGTCACACCACAGTTTAAAAAATACATTTAAAACTTCATTAGAATCTTACTCAAATCCAGTGCTGAGGTCTTTTGCTATAGAGCAGAAGATAATTTATTTTTTTTTTAATCAGAAAGCTCTAGAGTCTTTCTGAAAAGAGATGGTGTTTTGCTGGTCAAGAAAAGACAACCTCTTTACTCAGAGAAGGTGATTTTGCATCTCTGTTGGCCGTTTATGGTGAGGGTGGTTGTTAGCAAGTCAATGGAAGATGAATTTTCTAAATTAACAGGTGGGTAACAGCTTTACAGACTCCTGCATGGTTCACTTTGCTCTCTTCTTTGCTCAAATAGCATCTAGAGATCTGAGACTCATCATGAACTAGAATAGTGAAAATGCTGCAGAGTGCACACTGGACTTTATCAAATAACTCAAGTGGGTCTGTATATATATATGTTGCACTAAAGGGTAGTTGTTGCCTAAATTTTTTTCCCAGAGGAAGAAGCCAAGAAAATGTCACAGCAAGGAACAGGAGAAATTCTACACTCAGGGCAGTGTTTATGGGAATGAACAACTTGGGTGTTATGAATGTATTCTAAACTTTATTGTGTATGAATGGCTTTATTAGGAAAAAGTGCTCCAATGAAAACTACAGCTGAAATGTGTTTATACTCAGTTATTTTACTGCTAATAGCAGTGACTATTTATGACAAATTCTCTCCCCCTCAGTCCATCTGTAGTTTGACTGGAGTGGCAGACAAAAAAAAAAACCCAACCCAAACACCAAAAAAAAAACCAAAACAAAAAACCCCAGAGAGTTTAGCTTCACTGTATTGTGTAAAATGCCACCTGTAGTAATGGAATGCTTCTATTTATTTCTTTGGTAAAGGGAAATGAGAGGTGGTTTGTTAACAGTATGTAACATTCTTTAGTGGTAATGAAAAGTGTAGCTGCTTTTACTGCAGATTTACAAACTACTTTGCTGTTCTTGAGATTGGTACTGTAAGACACAGTTCTGTTCCTCACTTTTTATTTACAGTTTTTCCCTCTTTATCCTTTGGGTTTTCTTCCTTGTCTTTGCTTATAATTATGCACTGAACAGTGCTGAATTTTGTGATTTCAATCTTATTCCTGTCTGTCCTGCAGTTGGTAGTGTTCTGGTGCTACCTCCACTGGTAGTGCTCCTTTATCTCCTCCAGATGCACCTTTTTGCAGTTTCCAGGTCTCTGGGAACAGGATAGTGGCAGCATCTGGAACGTGGCAGCCAGAAACAGGTGTCATTGTGTAGAAACTTTGCAGCTGAAAGAAACACCCAGTCCTGTCCAGAGGTGCTCTCTCTTGTTCATGCTGTGTGCTCAGTCCTCTGAGCTCCTGTTCCTTGGAATCTAGATGTATGACAAACTAAAGGGGAAAAAAAAAAAAAGATTGGAAAACTCTCAGATTAGGAGGATAAGTTCTGATGGCTTTTGTGGAGGTTGAAGGTGGTACCAAGACAGCACCTGAACTGGATATGAAGGGCATCTGCAAAAATGCATGAATAATTGAAGCTATTTCACCTCTTTTTACTTATATGTCACCTTATTTGGAAAAGAAAAGGTGGCTCTGCAGGCTTCAGGCAAGTAAGCCCCTCAGATTACTTGGAATAACTGTGACTCTCTGGAGAGTGGAAAGCAAGGAAGAGTTTACCTTTTAATGGATGCAATTTTTCAGGCACCAAGTTCAATTTGAAAAATTTTTTTTTAAAAAACTTTATTTGGTGTAGACTTTTAAATCTTTTTGGTGCATGAAGTTAGTCTCTGTAACTTCAGTCTTATGCCTTGCATTTAATTCACTTTTTTCTTCTAGGAGAATAATTTTTAAGATACTGATTAAATAGAGTACTGGGGCATAGAGAAGTGGAAAAAGCAAAGGAAAAAGGACTGGCTGTATTTTGAAGAAGAAATGGAACCAATTGGAAAGGCTAAAGGTGACCACAGATGGGATCTAGGATAGCTCATAAGGGAGTTAAAAATAAAATAGAAATCTGACTAAAAGAGGCTCCAGGGAGAAGTACTAATGAAGAAATCACAGGGGAACAATGTCCATTTACCTATGAGCTATTTGTTATAGAGTTCCTTATTTTTGCAGAAGCATTTGGACCACCCAAGTCACTTTACCTTGTTTTGAGTGGATATCCTTGTACTCTAGGGAGCAATGGTTAGCTGGCATTGAGGGTATCCCTTTCATGCAGCTGAAAATCCTTTCTGCAAGCATGTCTGGCAGGAGGCTCTACGTGTGCCCTCTGCTGTCTCACATTCTCATCAGTGCAAGTTCTGTCTTCAGCTCAGGGCTGGGTACTGGTGGCTCTTCCTTGTCTCCTGCTCATTGGACTGAGTAAAGGCGTGTTCCTCAGCAAGTTCAGCTGCACCTTCATCAGGAGCCTCTTGAATGTCACTGAAGTCCCACTGAATGTGTGCTTAGGAAGCATGTAGTGAGCCTTGGTGCCCCCTTATGATGTGCCTGAGGGTTATGAAGCTTCTGTCTGACTGTCTTTGTATGGACCCTTTCTTCACTTTGATATGGAGATGCACTCAGGTGCCTCTCCCTGAGGTCAGAAGAGGTGGGTGGGTGAGCTTTGGGCATTTGCAGATTTCCATATGGAGCTGATCATTCATATGTATTATTTTCTGTTGACGAGTGTTGCTGTAACCTTGAGCAGGACTTGTTGCCAACAAAACTGAGGTTTCATCTTCATTATTGAAACAAGTCTGTCACATTCCTGATGCTGCATTTTCTTCACAAATGTGGGAGGAATGATACAAATCTGCATGGTAAACAGATCTAGAATTTTGTTATGTTGCCAGACCTTAAACTGACAGGTCTGAACACCCATATATAGAGCCATAGCCAAATATTCCTAAACCCTGAGTATTCAAGAGCTTGTAACCCAGTAATTGGATAGGTGTAGCTGTATTCAACATGATCTGCTCTGTAATGCTCCTTCCTCTCTCTCTTTATGCAAAGCATTAAGGCATATTTGACTTGAGCATAAACATTGTTCTTCAGCTGCTTCAGGAGCTGGTGATTTTATCAAACACTAGTCTGCATTTTGCTTCTTGGACTGGGTCACATTCATAAGAACAATTTCCATGTGACTGAGACCTCATTCTCTATGGTCCATATCCACGATGGTTGACACTGGTGTATAATGTGGGTCTTCTTGCATAGAGCCTCATCTAATTTAATCTGAGATGTAGTTTCTGTCTCACTGAAAGTCTGTCTGTTGCTTTATTGCTTGTCCTGGCAGGAGAGTCCATACTGGAAGGCACAGGCTGTACTTGGTATTTGTCTGTTAACAGATATAAACATGCATGTGTGTGCATGTGGCCATTGCAGGGGGTTAACAGGGTCTGAGCATCACTTCTAGTGCAGGCNAAAAAAAAAAAAGATTGGAAAACTCTCAGATTAGGAGGATAAGTTCTGATGGCTTTTGTGGAGGTTGAAGGTGGTACCAAGACAGCACCTGAACTGGATATGAAGGGCATCTGCAAAAATGCATGAATAATTGAAGCTATTTCACCTCTTTTTACTTATATGTCACCTTATTTGGAAAAGAAAAGGTGGCTCTGCAGGCTTCAGGCAAGTAAGCCCCTCAGATTACTTGGAATAACTGTGACTCTCTGGAGAGTGGAAAGCAAGGAAGAGTTTACCTTTTAATGGATGCAATTTTTCAGGCACCAAGTTCAATTTGAAAAATTTTTTTTTAAAAAACTTTATTTGGTGTAGACTTTTAAATCTTTTTGGTGCATGAAGTTAGTCTCTGTAACTTCAGTCTTATGCCTTGCATTTAATTCACTTTTTTCTTCTAGGAGAATAATTTTTAAGATACTGATTAAATAGAGTACTGGGGCATAGAGAAGTGGAAAAAGCAAAGGAAAAAGGACTGGCTGTATTTTGAAGAAGAAATGGAACCAATTGGAAAGGCTAAAGGTGACCACAGATGGGATCTAGGATAGCTCATAAGGGAGTTAAAAATAAAATAGAAATCTGACTAAAAGAGGCTCCAGGGAGAAGTACTAATGAAGAAATCACAGGGGAACAATGTCCATTTACCTATGAGCTATTTGTTATAGAGTTCCTTATTTTTGCAGAAGCATTTGGACCACCCAAGTCACTTTACCTTGTTTTGAGTGGATATCCTTGTACTCTAGGGAGCAATGGTTAGCTGGCATTGAGGGTATCCCTTTCATGCAGCTGAAAATCCTTTCTGCAAGCATGTCTGGCAGGAGGCTCTACGTGTGCCCTCTGCTGTCTCACATTCTCATCAGTGCAAGTTCTGTCTTCAGCTCAGGGCTGGGTACTGGTGGCTCTTCCTTGTCTCCTGCTCATTGGACTGAGTAAAGGCGTGTTCCTCAGCAAGTTCAGCTGCACCTTCATCAGGAGCCTCTTGAATGTCACTGAAGTCCCACTGAATGTGTGCTTAGGAAGCATGTAGTGAGCCTTGGTGCCCCCTTATGATGTGCCTGAGGGTTATGAAGCTTCTGTCTGACTGTCTTTGTATGGACCCTTTCTTCACTTTGATATGGAGATGCACTCAGGTGCCTCTCCCTGAGGTCAGAAGAGGTGGGTGGGTGAGCTTTGGGCATTTGCAGATTTCCATATGGAGCTGATCATTCATATGTATTATTTTCTGTTGACGAGTGTTGCTGTAACCTTGAGCAGGACTTGTTGCCAACAAAACTGAGGTTTCATCTTCATTATTGAAACAAGTCTGTCACATTCCTGATGCTGCATTTTCTTCACAAATGTGGGAGGAATGATACAAATCTGCATGGTAAACAGATCTAGAATTTTGTTATGTTGCCAGACCTTAAACTGACAGGTCTGAACACCCATATATAGAGCCATAGCCAAATATTCCTAAACCCTGAGTATTCAAGAGCTTGTAACCCAGTAATTGGATAGGTGTAGCTGTATTCAACATGATCTGCTCTGTAATGCTCCTTCCTCTCTCTCTTTATGCAAAGCATTAAGGCATATTTGACTTGAGCATAAACATTGTTCTTCAGCTGCTTCAGGAGCTGGTGATTTTATCAAACACTAGTCTGCATTTTGCTTCTTGGACTGGGTCACATTCATAAGAACAATTTCCATGTGACTGAGACCTCATTCTCTATGGTCCATATCCACGATGGTTGACACTGGTGTATAATGTGGGTCTTCTTGCATAGAGCCTCATCTAATTTAATCTGAGATGTAGTTTCTGTCTCACTGAAAGTCTGTCTGTTGCTTTATTGCTTGTCCTGGCAGGAGAGTCCATACTGGAAGGCACAGGCTGTACTTGGTATTTGTCTGTTAACAGATATAAACATGCATGTGTGTGCATGTGGCCATTGCAGGGGGTTAACAGGGTCTGAGCATCACTTCTAGTGCAGGCCAACCTTTTATTTTATTTTTTTTTAATTCATATTTACCTATCAGTGGTAATTCTTGATACTGCAACTGTATAACTTATTTGTAAAGTTCTCTGCTGGTTTAAAGCACTTGCATTGTGTAGCCATATAAAGGGGATGCAATGGAATTTTGTATTGTTTCATTTCCTGAATTTTGCTGTCTTTTTGCAAAAGTCCAGGATCTGTATATTTTTCTCTGGCATCCTAGAAGACAAGTATATCAAAACATGTGGGAATCATTGAAATGTTCAAAGGTTTGAGGAAAAAGCAGGACTTAAGAAATGTCTCAGTTAAGAATATTAGGAGTTAAAAATTATTTTTTTCTGTCATATGGGCATGATATTACTCTTATGATCTTGGTGATAAGATAAAACCAATGTTTTGGGGCTTTTTTTGTTAATATGTGCCCTTGTGTGACCATAGTAAGGACCAGTAGCCATCCAGTGCCTCTTTGTAGATGATGCTTGTCCAGCTGCTTTTGAACCTTGAACACCACTTCTCTTTACTCTTCGCCCTAAATCTTTCTCTGTAACTCTGCACTTGAATAAATACTTGTATGTGTTGCTGTTCTGACTCAATTGAAAATAGCTTCATTAGTCTTTCTGTTGTCACTGATAATGAATGTCATGAGTTGAGCACCTGCAAAATTAATTAGGATTTGTATGAGGACAGTAAGATTCTGACCAAGTGAATATAATATGCTCTGTGCTATATTTTCCAGTATGTGACAACAAAAAAGTGTTATATAAAACATCCCAGCCAAACTGCTTCAGATGTAGAGTTGTATTGCTCAGAGATGCTTTGATAAAGTTGTACTTCTGTCTTTAGAACTCTGTGGAACAATATGCATATACTTGCCTCTCAAGAAGTTTTTTTCTTATGCAACAGTCAAGATTTTAAAGCTCAAAAAACCCCTCAAAAATCCTTGTGTTAGAGGTCAGCTGTGTACAGTGATGCAGCTCAGTACAACTCGTCCATCTACTGGGGTTGAACAGGTTGCACTCTTCTGTCTGCAACTGAAGCTATGCGTGTTTAATTGTGCATCTGAGTGCCTTTCTTTTGTAGCCTTTGGGTCTGCAGTTTGCCATCCCAAGGGTATGGGGTAAGGAGGGTTAGCCTGCAGAGAACTCAATGTCCTGGAGCAGGGCATTAGAATTATTTCTCTCTCTGTCTCATAGCAGATGTACTCAAAGGTATGGGAAGGTGAGTTGGAGACAGCTTCCATTCCTCAGAGGAGCTCACACTAGCAGCTCTGCTGGTGCTGTAAGAGACAGCTGAACTTCTGTGTGAAGAGTTGCTTCTCCACTGGCAGTAGGATTGCTTTCTCTATGGGTCTCTTTGTACACCTGTTGTAGCTTCTTGAAGGTCTACTCTGGAAATGCACTCTGTCCAGCTATTTAGCCTTGCAGCTAATTTTCAGGTTGTGATATGTGTGTAGAGGGAGGCTAGAGGTATTGACAAGACATTTAGATGCAATACTGAGGGTTATGGTTTAGTGGTGATTTGACAGTGCTGGGTTAATAGTTGGACTTGATCTTAAAGGTCTCTTCCAACCAAAATGATTCTAGGAAGGTGGGAATAAAAAGGATGGTGGGGGGGGAAGCAGTTTCCTACAGTAAACAAACCGAAGAAATCAAAAAACCTTTTTCTAAAGACAGAAAAGTCTTGTACAAGTGGGCTGATAGGTTGCTTTCTTTTTTTGCTATCTCTCTTGAGGTATTTTGTTGCAGGTGAGGACCATGCCAATGGAAAACTATCTCCTTAGAAGTTATTGTAGTCAAGAGATTCCCTCTTCTCCAGTAATTAAAAAAAAAATAATAGTGAAGAAGATATCTTCTATATTGCATAGATGTAAGAGAAGAAATAAGTGTAATGTGCTTTTTGGCAGGAAAGAAAATGAAAGTGAAAAATCGCTTCATTGAAGGCCTTTGCTTGATGCCCTGAGTGTAGACAAGAGAAGGAAGAGGAACAACTCTTTCCCAGTACTTTGGCTCTTATTTGGTGGAGTTGGGCTCCTTTGGGCATCTGAGTTTGATAGGATTAACTTGTGCAACTGCTAAGGTGTAAACTAGCCAGGGTAGTAATGTGTGTCATCCTAAGTGGCTTTGCCCTGATTTGGCCAGCTTGTGATGCAGTAGATGGTGCTGTGAGCAGCTGCTGTACAGCCAGAAGGGGATGTGGTTTCAGGGGGTGAAGAACCATCTTGCCAGTGATTTTACAGAATGGTTTATACCCGTGAAACACAAACCATGTGTGCAGCACACAGCATCTTGAGAATGCTCCTGCAAGACAACACAACTGTCTGAAAAAGTACAACCAGCTAATTAGTCTTCTAGTGAAGATTGTCACCTCAGTATTTTGAAGACACCTTTCCTGCTGCTTATTTTAATTTCAGTAAGGATACATTGACTGCTAAGAAATTTGCTCTGTGGTACATAACACTGTGAGATCCTTCTGCCTTGTGGAGAAAACTGTTGGACCTCCCACTGCTTCAGTCTCCTGCTTCTACCATCCTGTGTTGGCAGGGACCCATGTCATGGAATCACAGAATGGTTAGGGCTGGAAGGGACATCTGAAGGTCATCTAGTGCAGCCCCCTGCAGGGAGCAGGGACACCCTCAACTAGCCCAGGCTGCTCAGAGCCTTGGCCAACCTCACCTGCAAGAGCTCCAGGGATGGGGCCTCAACCACCTCCCTGGGGAGCCTGTGCCACTGAGCCACCACCCTCAAGGGAAACAACTTCTTCCTGAGATCCAGTCTCAATCTCCTCTGCTCTCATTTAAACCATTAACCCTCGTCCTTTCACTGCAGGCCCTTGGAAACAGCCCCTCTGCAGCCTTCCTGCAGCCCCTTCAGGCACTGGCAGGTGCTCTAAGGTCTCCCCAGAGCCTTCTCTTCTCCAGGCTGAACAACCCCAGCTCCTTCAGCCTGTCCCCACAGCAGAGCTGTTCCAGCCTCTGAGCATCTCTGTGGCCTCCTCTGGCCCTGCTCCAGCAGCTCCATGTCTCTCCTGTGCTGAGGGCTCCAGAGCTGGCTGCAATACTCCAGGGGAGGTGTGAGCAGAGCAGAGCAGAGGGGCAGAATCCCCTCTCTCCAGCTGCTGCCCACACTTCTCTTGCTGCAGCCCAGGCTGCCATTGGCCTTCTTGGCTGCCAGTGCCCACTGCTGCCTCATGGCCAGCTTCTCAGCCACCAACACCCCCAAGTCCTTTTCTGCAGAGCTGCTTTCCAGCCCCTCATCCCCCAGCCTGGATGGATAGTGAGGGTTGTTCTGACCCAGGTGCAGGACCCTGCACTTAGTGTTTTTGAACCTCATGAGGTTCCCCTGGGCCCACCTCTCCAGCCTATCCAGGTCCCTCTGGATGACATCTGCCCCCCAGTAAGGGAAAAAATGCAATTTGCACTGTATGGTGCATTAGGATCAGACTAGTTGACAGTTGGTATTCGTTGTGTTGCTATTCTTAATAGCTCTTTTTAGAGTTCTGAGATTGTCATAATGCAAAGTAGCAATGCAGACTTTTAGAGATAAAAATACTCTTCCTCATTGCAGGTCTGAATACTTGTAGTGATGTTTGTAGTTCTATGGGACAAGAGGTAAGAATTTGTCTTTGTTCCCTACTTCTAGATTCTTGTCATGGGAAGATATAATTTAGTGGGAATTTTAAGTCCCTAAGGTGCTAAATAATATTTTGCTACTAGAGTGTTCTGAGAGGTCCTTCAAGCCAAAAACACAAATAGGTCAAGTCCTTGTTCTGGCATAGCTGGCTCCATCTTTGGTTGGTTTGTTTAACACAATGGAACACCAAATTACTTTTCTGTATTTTCACATCCTGTTTTTCTTCCAACTGCCAAGGAATCTGAGAGCAGTGACTTTGTAAAACAGAGCTGATGAGTAACTGTGCCTTTCAAAGGCACAAGATTTCGTGGGTTATTTCTAGGAGTCTGGAGTGTCTGTGAAACTGGTGGATCACAGCCACAATATGTGAAGTGGAAGTGTCCCTCTACTGAAGCACTTCTGTGGTTCTGCAGGGTTACAGCATGAAATGCCTATGTTTGATGTTCATGAACGACCAGCAGAATTCCTGCTTACATGGTTTCACATTCTGTTCCTCATGTTGATTTCTGCTTTTGACTATCCAGAATAAAAGGTGGCAGATTGCCTTTTTGGGCATTGTGGCCAATCAGATTTTGCCAAAACAAGAAGTTTATGCAATGTTCAGAAATGTCAGACCTGTTGCTGCCTGTGAAATGCCTTACAAACAGCCTGACAGAAAATATTCCTTCTCTGCTTCTGTGATTTCTACCCCTCATTTCTGGCTAGGTTTTCATGTTGGAAACTTTTCTGATAGGTGCAGCCCTGTTAGTAACTTCTAGTACTCTGAGGACAGGTAGAAGATGATGATGGAAATTGATGGCTTTGACAGGTAGAAGATGATGATGATGATGAAAAGTGCTAAAATTGAGAGCCAAGAAGTGGACCAAGTAGTATCAAATGTGATGATTTTAGTAGCGTCTCATTTAAAGTACTGACCATTGTCTAATAATCAGCTGAATTTGAGTTTCAGGTGTTGAAATACAGTAGTTGCCAAATTGGAAATGCAGAAAGAGCTTCTCCTTCCTTAGGCTTTCAAGCCAGAGGAGAGGAGCAGCTTGGCTAGCTAGACAGAGGGCTCCCACCTGCATGATGTGCTTTCCAGGTGTCCAGGACTGCTGTGGGGGCAGAGGTGGAGCTGCATGGCCTTGCTATGGGCTGATTGCCTCAGAAGGGGTCACGTCCATGGTGACACCAGTGTTTGCTATGGGATGCAGCAGCAATGCCTACAAGGTAAGGGGGAGCCAGCTCTGCTCTGAACAGAGCAGGCTGCCAGCCCAGAGTCCCAGCTGCCGGAGGGTGGTGTGAAGAGCTCCTGGCCATGCTGCAGACGTGATGGTGAGGCTGCTGTGGGGAAGTTTCTTGTCATACTTGGAAATCCTTCCCACCAGTTCTGCCTCTCACATCAGTCTGGGGTTGATGTTGAAGTGAAGCCCTGGGTGGATGGTGTCAGTACATGTTGTGCTTGGGGAAAGGGTGTTGATGCTTCAGGGTGCCTGGAGCGAAGTTGAGAGGAAATTGTATTTTTTAGTTTGTTTTGCTAGCTCTTGACTGACTTAATTCAGCAGGGAAGAACTCTGTCACCTTCTGAGTGTAGTCCTGGCTTTTCAGGTAGTGAATATGGCAGATAGTTTTAGACTTGCAGCACAGGCTTAGATCTGTTGAAAAGCTCTGAAGGTGGGGGCAGCTCAGGCTTCAGTCTGCTGACCTACCTTGGCAGCACCACTTTAGCTGATGTGCTAAGATGTGTTTTCCTTAATGAGCTTCTTGTTTACGTGAAGGCTTAAACCTTTCATGTTGTAATGGAAAAGGAATACACTAGGATTTATTTCACCAGTGTCAAAAGCTTATTTTTTATTCATGCATTGAAGCCTACTGGAACATTGTAATTGGCTTAATGTGGGTTTCCCCTTACTACAAGTTTTTATCATCACGTAGGAACATTTATTATAGCTGTAGGCCAGGATAATTCTTCACAGTGCATTGCAAAAACATGGTTTAAATTTTGGCTTTGGGTCTAGTAAAGGGTTGGAATAAAATGATACCTCACTTCCTGACAAAGCTTAGAGTATGCTAAGAACCAATAGAGTCATCTGTAAATCTGCCTTGCCTTGGTGATCATGGCAGTTGGGAAGGGGGAGACTGGCAAAAGAGAACTTTTTAATGCAGTCACCTATTGGTGGTATTTTTTTACTTTACAAAGTGGATTTGTTTAATATTTTTTAAAAAACCAACAAACCCACATCATGACACTACATGATAGCCAAACACTGGCTGATGCTCCATGCCATCTTACATATTATTTTTTTTTAGCTGTGAGGGAAATAATTAAAAATTATGCTGGCTAAATGGGGATAATGTGACTGACTTAAATGTCTCATCCCAAGGTAGTTAATTTGCAACACATTGATAAATGAAACCATGTACTGGAGATGGCTTAGAAACTAGCACTGATTTTTGCCTCTGTTGATGCCTTGCACAAAATCCTGTTTTATTCACTGGGTACAGTACTGCTAAAGATTTACAGTGTTATCCCAAATGTTGCCATGGGTTTACCGACCACATACGTTTGATGGAGTAAAGAGTCTATGGAGACACTTAAAAACATGACTGGAAAAAATTTTACTGTTGGCAGGCTTGCAGAAAAGGACTGAGATTAATGCTCAAGTTAGCACAAGGAACATAAATACCAAATGTGTCCCTTTGCTAGCCCTGCAATGGGAGTGAGCACAACTCCTGCTGAGATGTGGGCTGACAGTGTGTCAGCTGAAAGCAGGAGATCCCCCTCCACCTTATGGAAGAGCCAAGGAGCCACAACCTTGATTTGATTTTTTTTTTTGAGCGGAAGTTTGTTTGGTTTGTTGTTGTTGTTTTTTGTGGTTTTGTGTCTGTGTGGTTTTATTTTTTAGATGCCATTCTCCAAATACAATGTCTACTTCCCCAACTATGGTGATTTGGGACCTACTATTTTACCTACCACTGTCTATCTGAAGAAGCATAGCACTGCTGTTGGGTGTTTAAATCCTTGTGTGGCCATGCTTTAGCTTGCTTTTTTTTAAAATTTTTTTTATTATTTTTTTTTTTTAGATGAGGAGTGAGAGGGACCTTCCTGACAGTACTTGCAGGGCAGGGGTTCCAGGCAAGCCCAGTGTGATGGGCACAGCTGGGGATTACAGGATTTGGGAACAGATTAGGCTAAACCTTGAATGGAAGTGGTGAGAATTTTGAAATGTTGTTGGTTTGGTTTGGTTTTTGTTCAGTTTTGGTTATTTGGTGGCTTGTTTTTTATTTGTTTTGTGTAAACAGTTGGTATGGGCTGTTAGGCCCTGGGCAGATGGCTGGTGTAGGGAAGGATGTATATCCAAGCTGCTAAAGGAAAAAAAAGTAACATAAAATGTTAGAGCTACTGATGTGCACAGGCAGTTGCTTAGCTTCAACCAATGAGGTCATTTACATCTTTGTGTTAGATCAGTGTTTTCAATCCCAGTTTAAATGAGCAAGCAGGCAATGTGATGTAAGCTGATTTATCAAGTTTTACATCTGTACCTTTCTGAAAGCCTTAGTGCAGCCTGTATAGGCACAGCTGCCTTTTGCTAGTGTGGTGACTGTATCTTTCTCTTTAAACAAGTATGTGGTTTACTATTCACTTTGGTTAATATATTTTTTCCATTTTCTGTTAAAAACTAATGAATGGTGCTTTTCTTGTTTGCTTGATTAATTTTTGACTTCTGATTTTCATCAAGCTACATTTGGATGGAAATTGGAATCCAATTAATGAACAAAAATGGCATTTAAAATTGTTTTCATTAGTTAAATGTGCTGAATAGAGACAAAAAATTCTTATCAAGCCTGTTTTGTGTTTAAAGCATGCTGTTTTTGTAGAAACAAAGCAAGTATTATCTGCTCTTTCTGAACAGAATTGTTTCTGATCCCCATACTCTTCAAGAATCAGTTTCTTAGAACTAAGAAATCTCAGGTTCTGAGTCTCCATTTCTGGACCTATTTTTTCATTCTAAGAAACTAAGCTGTCTGAGTGAATATGCTGGTGTTGTCTGTGTACCCAGCTATGTGAGACACAAACTCCCTCTCCCCAAAGCCACACTCCCTAGGTGGAAGTGGTTTGCAGCACACCACCCAGCAGTTGGTTGACTAGTCCCAAGCTCAACCTGCCAGCATTGCCAGGACAGAAGAGGTGGTCTGTGCATCACAGAACTGAGACAGTTCATTATGCTTAGAGTGGGTGTGTGGACTACACATCCTGTAGAACCTAGGCTACTATTTTAAAAGACTTTTTTTTTTTTCTTTTACATGTTTCTGTCACTTCCCTGGGCTGGTCTTAAATGAAATAGTTTTCTTCTGTGAGGGGAAAAATAAAGTGAAAGGGGAAGAGGATAAAATTGCACAGAATTCTGCATGTAGGGGAGACTTTACTGTTGTTAAAAAAAAAAAAAGTTGATGAGTAATTCCATGACTTAACTACTTCAGTAGTGAATGCAAACTAACATTGGAATGAAATGTGTTTACATTTATGACTATACCAGTAAGGCCCTTAAAACTATGAAGTAAAAAGGATGAAAGATACTCTCTAGAGTCATTACAGACTAATATTCTCCATTATATATATACACATTTTAGTTTACAATAAGTATATGTTTAAGCAAACTTAGCCTTGTTAAGGGAGTGAACATTAAAGCTCAGATTCCACATAGTGGGAAATTAGTTCCCTAAATTTAGTGCTTCTAACATATGTTTAAGATCTAGGAATCTATTTCTGAGATAACTCATGATGGAAGTTCCTGGAAAGCTCTATGACTTATGTGGTGTGGCACAGGGAAGATTAAATTATAGTTGATTTTCCTCCATCCTGAGTTCCCTAGAAGCATCTGTAAGATTGATGGGTGGTGTAGTCATTGTGTTAGGTTTTGAAGTGTTTCTCTTGGAGGATAGTCTTCCAGTAAATACACAGGGATTTTAAACTCATTGTGGGTAAGGAGGTGGACAGAAAATAAATTGAACTTGATGTTATGTTACTGACTTAAAAGCCTTAGCTAGACTTGATTTCTGCCAGAAGGGGGAAAAAAAAAAGTTGTTTTTGATGTTCATGCTCTAAAACAAAGCAAACACTGGAGGTTTATGAGTAGTAAAAAAACAGTGGATAAGGAAATGGATGTAATGTCTCTAAATTCTGAGTAATGTTATAGCAGAGATGAATTTGGTTATACATAGTGCTCCTGCAGACAGGATTTCAGAAAGTGACCATGTCTTAATTCAGCATTGAAAGATTCTCCCCCTGTCCTTACCGTGTGCCACTGTGACACCAGAATGCAAGTGTCATGTCAAAGAACCTGGCTCACAGACAAATACTAGAGACCTGTAGGAAAAAGGAAGTAGAAAAGGATCAACAAGTCAGAATTGAGGAGGGATGGGGGGGTGCTACTGTGAGCTGACTACAGTTGGAAAGACACACGTACATCTTGTCTGTTACTGCCTTTTCTGCCCAGGTTTCATGTTTAAGGGTGAGGCTGCAGAAAGGAATTTTAGTGGTAATTGAATCTAGCCAAGAAAGTGGCTGGAAATAAAACTTTGGGAAGGGGAAAACTGTGCTGCAGGCAGATGAGCAGCAGAGGGAGGGCAGAAAATATCTGCAAAAAGAAGTCATGAAGCTAGGGGTTTTTTTGTGTGGTAAAAAAATGTGTCTGGAGGTAGGGTTAGGTAGAAGCTGTGTACATTCTTGAAAACCAAGTTCCATGTGTTGTATGGATTATCTGGAAAGGTTGTGGGCATTGCTTCAAAGTTTAGCTGGAAAGGGGGTGGCTGCAGTTGCACATGGGAGGGAAAACTCTGGCAATAGGCTTTTGTAGGAGCTGGAGCATGTGTGGACAGTTGAAGGTGTAGGGGTCAAGGAGATGAGTGAGCAAGGGGTGGCTAAGATGTCTGCACCTGGATTGGAAAAAGGATACCAAGGATACCTCTGCACCCATTGTAGTTAGGGTGAGTCCTTTCAGCAAAGCTGGGAAAAACCAAACAAATGCTTCATGAATTTGTATTCATTTAGAAACAATTTTCTGAAGCAGTGAGATCAACCAGTTACCTACAGTAGCATTTCCAAATTACTAGAAGTCTTGCTGGATTCACAGTGAGCATGTAAAAGGGCTTAGTATGAGTGTGCTCACAGGATGTTTGTAATGAGGAGAATGAGTAATTTTCTGGAAAGTAGTTTAACATATATCATGAAGTGACTGGTATCTTTAATTACAAATACGTAGTTTCCATTTTGAGATAGTTTTATACTGATCTGCAAGGAGATGAAAAGGAGTGTTCCCACCTCATCCCATGCCCTGACCTCATGGTGGATGTTTCCTCCCTTGTTCTCAGCTGCTGCTTTTGTGACTTTCTGGTTATCCAGGGCAGGGACCTGCTGCCTGCCTTAAAAACCAGCTGGGTCTGCAGTCCTGCTGGCCACAAAGCTGGCACTGGAGAGGCAGGGTGTGGGGGCTGCAACCTGTGTCCAGGGAAGATGTGGGCTTAAACCAGCATAAACTGAATCCTGCATGTGTGGAAACACAGGGTAAACCTAAAGTGATGGCAGAAAGTGTTTCTATTTTCAATATCCTATTTTTGGGTTTCTTCACCTGGGATGTGGAGCTCTGCCTGGAATTTGTTTCCCCTGAGGTTATAGTTAACTTGTGTTTACCAAAAATAAAGTGGTAAAACTTGGAAACAAGCATTTTGTTCTGATTTGTTTGCAGTTAAGGTACTGGGGCTTTGCTTACCCTTGAAAGAAGCTGCTGAAACTTAAAAAGTAGTGGAGCTAGCTTTTCTTAGGATTGTAGCTGCTTTTGGCTTTGTGGTGCATGTGAAGTTTTTTGTTGTTTTTTTGTTGTTGTTGTTTTGTTTTCCTAAAAATATCTCAGCAGAAGCAGCTTTGGTGAGCTTCTGTACATGGGTCTGTGTCCCTACCAAAATGTACAAGTGAGCAAAGATAAATGAGCATGGCTGGTGCCATGTGCTGTGCTCATGCTGCTCTGCATGATGAGCACTGAGAAAGTGAGGATGGCTGCATTGTATTCAAATTCATCTGTGGGGACAGGGCTTGTTGGCTTTGTCTTGTTGGGGATGAGCAAAACAAATTCTGAAAATATATAAAAGGACAGTAGAGGAAGGATATAAAAGGGTATAGAGGAATAAATGCTTTAAAGGACAGAGCAGAGTCTTAAAACACTTTCTAGTTCACAGAAAACTTATGTGAAATGCTTTAGAGAAGTAACTCCGTGAGTGGATTAATGATAGGGTGGTTTAGTGGGTATTTGGTGATGTTCCATTAGTCCAAGACAAGCTTTTCTGAGGCTAATAAATTAGTGATGACTTATTGCAACGTGTGTAACCCTGCAGTTTGATCATTGCTGCATAGAGAGAATCTCGTGTTCTGTTGTGCTCTCCAGCTGGGGCACCAGCTTGAAAGCAGTGAGAGCCTGCACTGGTGCCTGATACCCAGTGGGTGCAACGTTGAGGTCCTCTTGCTTTTGAGAACATCTCCCATGGCATTTGATTTCCCAGTCCTGCTGCCAAGGCTCCAGCTGTTGCTTAATGTTAGACAGGAGGAACCACTGGCAGGTTTCAAGCAGGCTGTTGTTCCAGGTGACTCCCACAGAAAGGAAATTGTAGCATATATCAAACTCTGAGGCTTTTTGTGCTGCTCAGCACAATCTAAAATTAAAAAAAACTAGAAAAACTAGAAAGAATTTGCTTGCTTAGGCTGTAGCTCATCTGCTTGTAGAAGCATCATCTGTAGAATCTTATATGTGAAAGAGAAGAAAGAGACAGTGACAGGTAAGAGAGAAAGACTTGCAAGCACATCTGTTTTCTTACACTCTAAGCATTAAAATTGTAAGTATTTTAGAAAAGATGAAAGAATCCTCTTTTGGCTCAGTCTGTTCTTTCACGTTCTGGGAATTTCATGATTCCCAGAAAAAGCCAGACCCTTCATACTCAGACATCCCAGAGCATCATAAGATTTCCCCCTCATTTCCTGCACGCCTGTTCTGTACCCTTTCCTGTCAGTCTGATTCATAATGTTCACAAACATTCACTGCATATTTACTTCTTCCCCACAGCAACAGCCCGAGTCGGAGACTGTTCATCTGTTCATCCCAGCCCTGGCAGTTGGAGCTATTATTGGCAAGCAGGGACAGCACATCAAACAGCTCTCTCGTTTTGCAGGCGCATCTATTAAGGTATCATTACACTGAGTATTTCTGTCTATTCTACATGACACTTCCAGCAAGTTTGCACAAGTGGTGTTTTCATGGATGTCCTCCCCAGCTCTGTGCTTAGAATGTGGTGTGATAAATGGTACGTTTGTTTATAAATCATCTTTTAATCTTCTTTAAGACAAGATAATTAAAAGTAGTTTTCAAACATCTCCTGAGGTGTGAAATATAAGCTGCAAAGAAAACTACTTTGGTGGTCTTGATTTCTTAGAAACAGACTTAAGTTTGAATGATTCAGTACTTAAAGGCTTTCTTGCTTCTGGCAAAGTAAAAATTGGTAAGAGAAATTCCCCTTCTAAAAAACAGCATCTGAGGTGAAGCTGTCTGCTACTGTGTCCACCCTTGCTCCATTCCAGATGGACTGGTGTGGGTGGTGAAGCTCAGATGGCTCTGTGCTGAAGTGTTCACAATTCCACATGAGGTGTGTGCTCCAGCCCCTGGGCTGGTCAGTAGTTTGCTGACCTCAGCACCACGCTTTAACTGCAGCTTGTTTGGGAGCTGACCACCTTAATACAGCTAAGAATTAGGTGGTTTGCAAAGGCTGAGCTAATGGACTAAAATTCAAACTTCTGTTTGGTGAAATTCTCCTTGACTGTATATTGAGGTTAGTACTGGTTGTAGGAAGGCCTTGGGTTTCTGCTACTAATGCTTTTGTAACCACAAGTATATTCTCTAGATGCTTGAGCCTTTTTCTTGTAAATAGTTCCACTATTCTGTGCTGTTTTGGCCTAAACTGTAAAAGAAAACTTTTTTTTTTAAATTTGTTGGTTTTGGTTTGTTGTTCTTGTTTTTGTGTTTTAAAGAAAAGTTTTCAAAAGTACAGTGTGAACCTTTATGTGTTTAACATTTTTCTGCACAGGTGAAGTAAATGTTTTCTCATTTCTCTGTTCTCAGATGTGTCCTGTTTAGTGAGTGATATGACAGGGACCTGCCAGTGGTCAGGGACAGACTGGTCAGGAGCTGGCTGTGCTGAGCTGAGCTTGGTGAAGCCAGTGAGGCTGGGCTTGGCTTTGAAGGTGTTCATCTAGGGGAATCCTGCTGAATGAGGTTACCAAATGCTGATCTGTTTACTGGCCAGTCAGCCACCTGGCATGCTGCCCAATTCCATCCTTTATTGAGCAGTACTTTAATTGTTACACTTCCCAGATGGTTTACATGAGTGGAGTTCTAATAATCATATTTCTAGGGGGGAAAATGGAATAAAAGAAAATGAGGGCTGTTGATATTTCTTTATCAAATGTCTTGCATACAGATGTGATGTATCTCTCATTTCCCCTTATCTCTCCATTCCCATCGTTTGTATCCAAAGATCAAGTGGTGTATGGAAGGTACTGCTAGGTGGAGAGAGAGAGAAATGTGAAATAACCTGGACCTTGAAGAACCTGTCCTAACTAGTTCAAGTTGGTCCCTGGAAGACAGTTTAGTGGAAAGGGAGTTTCCCATATTTCTCATGCATCTGGCTAGCAGGGCCCTCAGGCATTCTCTGCAGGCTGGCACTCCTCTAACCAACACATTCAGCATATCTGTATTAATTGAGATTCAGTTAAAAGTTTGCTAAAGATCTAGTCTTTTGTTCCTTCAGGAGGAATAAAGAAGATTTTTGTGGAAATAGGACTATATCTTAACAGAACTGTATAGATAGAAGGTGTGCTTGCTGAATTGGGAAGCTGCATATATGCTTATCAGTTAAAAGAAAAAGGCAACTTCTCTGTAATATAACAAAATGATACAGAGCAGCAAACTTGCTTCCATGGATGAGAAGACAAGTCAGTGGGAATTTATTCAGAACTTCTGAAGTTCCCTCATTGACCACCTGCCCCTTGTGAATCATCAAGGAATCTGCTGTTTTAGTCAGGGTTGGAGGGGTGCTGCCTGAGTGACTTCTACCTTGCCAAACTTTAGGAATCATATTTTATGGAGGAATTAAGTCTTTGGACATGACACTCAGAACTTGTTTAGTGTTGTGCTGTAGACTGTTAGAGATTAAGACATTTTACACTCCTATGCAGACAAAATTAACACAGGAGCCTCCTAGGTTGCCCCTTCAGACATTGCAATGTTATTTGGTACATGTTTCTTTCTCGGCCATTTTACTCCAGCTGCTGAGGACAGGACACTCTTCAGATAAAAGCAAAGCAAGGAGTGTCCCAGAGCATTTAAACAAGTGTGAATGTAATGAAGGCTCGATGGAAATGTTTATTCCAGAAAAGTCAATAAAGATGATGGTGTTCAGTAAGAAAACATGAAATGAATCAATGTCCATTTAAAAAAAAAAAAGGCAATTAACATACTGAGCTCCATTCAGTCAGCTGCCTCCAAAAGTGCCTTGAAATTTTGCCCCTCTAAAATACTTGTGTTCCAAAGAATGAATGGACTTAGTCTGTTCTTGTTCTTACAACGTCATGTCATATAAATGTAGTGCTGTAAAATAAATGTGTATTTTTAGGTATAGCCAACTGGAATGCAGAAATCCTATGGAAAAAAAATATGCAAGCTAGATAAGTAGTATGTAATGTCTTTTCCATCTTAGGGTATAATATGAATAATTACATAAACTTTCGTTAGCAAAATTCTTTAGTGAAAATGCTTCATGGTGACTGGTAATTTGTCTGAAATAAACTACAGCTGTTAAATATTAATAACATCCCTATACCAGCAGCTAAGATGAAATCCTGTAGTGTTTAATATATTGCCCATTCAACAGTGGCTATATAATACTAGATGCAACAATGGAAATGTCAGTTGTGATAAACAAAAGATTCATCCAGAATGTCAGAGGCTAGTTTGAATTATTTAAGCTGCTGGAGTCTGAGAGCACCCCCAACAGAATCTTACTTTTGTGGTGACATGAACTGCTAAAGACCCTAAAGGCATCTCTGTCTCAGCTCTGGTGGAGCTTAATTTTTATTTGGGTCACAAAAATAAATGTCTGTAGATAAAAACGCCTTGGAAACAGCGAGCTCATTGTCCAGTATAGAGGAATGGTTTGGATCTTATTAGTTACAGCAGTAAAGTGATCTTCTGTTCTCAGGGGGACAAATGCAAATTTTTGCTAATAAGCAAAACTTGTTAGACTAAGTTAGTGGGTAGGGAAGAGAATTTCTGTCTATTAAGCATACTTGTCTTTTTGAAGGCTACGTCTTACATCACTCATAGCCACATGAAAATGTCTCATGGGATTTTGCCATATGTGGATGAGTAGCTGTGCCTTTAATTTTTCAGAAGTAAATTTGCTTTTGGCTTAGCCAGTTTCTCCGTATTTCATTATGGCTAATGAATGAACTTTAAAGAGAACAGATCTGTCATGACTGAAGTGTAATGCTGCTGCTGCAACAAATCATTCTTCGTTCTTGAAGAGAATGTGGGACAGAAAGGGGAGGAGGTGGCTTTAAACTAGCCCTTCAAAAGATGACCACCAAAACCTATGTTTATTCATTCCAGATTGCCCCTGCTGAAGGACCAGATGCCAAGCTGAGAATGGTTATCATCACTGGGCCCCCAGAAGCTCAGTTCAAGGTACAACATAAATACTTGTCAGACTTTGGTGGCCTTTGGACTGTAAGGAACAACACTGAAAACAAAACTCTTGGTTTCAGACACCATTTTATTCAGAGTTTTAGTAACTATTTTTTATTTCCTTTTGCTGAGAGGTCTCATGATTTTGAGTAATATGGCACTATCAGAGGCCATGTTCTGGTCACCTGAAAGCTGGTGGGAGTTTCATCTAAGTGGGAATTAAGTCTAGCATGAAAGTGAGGCCTTATTACATTTTTTATTTTCCCTTATCTACAAGTACAGTAGTCCAGTCTTTCTAGTCCATGTGCAGCAGTTCAGGGTGATCAGTTAAAATAACAGAGCTGACAAGATGGGTGACTCACTCAGGATGGGTGAATCTTCTCAGGTTACTGCTGCATGCCAAATGGAAAATGCTTTTTGGGTAGCTCCACAGATAAATACAAGATATCTAACTGGATTTCCACTACAACTACAAGGAGATACTCAACCTGATTATGCCATTTGTGTTCCAATTGAATTCCAGAGTGGCCTTCTGCCTGAAGTGCCAAGGGATGAATCTGGTTACCCCAAAAGGAGCTGACCATGTTAGGAGTGATGCAGACAGCTCAGTGCAGCAGCCTGGGCTCAGCACACATGGGGCTTAAAGCAGAAAACCACTTGAGTTCACATCCTGGCATCATTCTCTTGCCTGTTCTCCTTCCTATCTTTGAATTTTTGCTTCAAGGGGATCTTGCAAGGAGGAGGTGCACAAATTTCAGGAATATCTAGAATCAGTTTCATTAATGTCTCTAGTTGTTTTGGAGAAGTAGCAGGGCAGGTATTTTGCAGTGGTAACTAGATGCTTTTGGGACTATTACAGAATCATATAATGTTAGGGTTTGAAAGGGACCTAGAAGATCATCTAGTCCAACCCCCCTGCCAGAGCAGGGGCACCTAGACCAAGTCACCCAGGAACAGATCCAGGCAGGTCTTAAGTGTCTCCAGAGCAGGAGACTCCACAACCTCCCTGGGCAGCCCCTGCCAGGCTCTGCCACCNCAGCAGGGAGATCTCCACTCCCTTCAGCATCTTGCTGCCCTGCGCTGGACTCTCCCCAGTAAATCTCTGTCTTTTCTGAACTGGGGTGTCCAAAACTGGACACAGTATTCCAGGTGGGGTGTCACCAGTGCAGAGCAGAGGGGGAGGAGAACCTCCCTTGCCCTGCTGGCCACACTCCTCCTAATGCATCCCAGGATCCATTGGCCTGCTTGGCTGCAAGGGCGCATTGTTGGCTTGTGGTCATCCGCCTATCTGTGTTCTTTTTTTTTTTGTATTTAAAGCTTTATTTATAGAAAATCTGCTCCATTAATGGCAGCAATATTTGCATTGTGTTTTGTTTCAGCACTATAGAGGTTAATATTTACATTTAGATAACACTTAAACCAAAGCAAACAAAAACCAACTTTAGAACAGAAAGAGACATAAAAGTTACAGGCAGACTTAATAGAAGTGATCACAATTATTTCACTTTGCCTGATATAGTCCACAGGTCTATTATTTCTTCATCAGATTAATAAAAAGAGTAGATTTGTCCAAGTTATCAAAATATGGATTATTCAAGGCCTTTTTGCCAGAAATTCTTTTTGCAGGATCATAAATCAACATTTTAGACAGCAGATCGAGTCCATCTTCATCTATGTTTTTGATGTGTGTTCCAAGACTGACAGGTTTCCATTTTGGGAATGTGTTTTTATGATCTTGAAGGGATTCCACTTCAGGCTATACCTCATTGTTGGGGGGTCCCTAAAGCTCTGAAGATTCTGAAGAGCTGCTCAATCTGAGTCCCCATGGAAAAGGGGTTTTTTAGTTGCCAGCTCAGCAGATATGGTACCTATGCTCCATATATCTATAGGAGTGGAGTAACAATCAGATCCTAGCAACACCTCTGGAGACCTGTACCAGTGTCACTACTTCATGAGTGTATACACACACTGGAATTCCAAAGGCCTGAGCCAATCCAAAATCTGCCAGTTTAATCACTCCCTTGTCATCTATTAATTGATTCTGAGGTTTTAAGTCACTGTGCAGAACTCTTCTTGAATGGCAGAGGACATTACCTTGCAAGAGTTGATGCAAGTACCTCTTCACATGTGAAAGATCCAAATATTGGCCAGATGGAATAGTATCCAAGTACTTCTTGAGATCCATGGAAAGGAATTCAAGGGCAAGGCAGAGTCTTGTATAAGAGCATCCTGAAGACAGACTATATTGGGATGATGCAACTCTCTTAGTAAAGATATTTCTCGGATAGCAGTACTTGGAACACCTTCCTCCTCACTTTGTAGACATATTTCCTTCATTGCAACCACT